>VTPC01004370.1:80823-98707 GCA_011009095.1 Ignelater luminosus
TTTTTTCAGGAAACTCTAGATCAGAGTGAGCACATCGGTACAGTTGAAGAGTACTTTCCCTCTGGAAAGTTGATCTGAAGCAAGTTACCCTTCATTCCGCACAACCCGCCGCAGCCCTTGCCAGTTTAATATCTGACTGGGGTGTAGTCATCTATCAGATCCAAACAGACAAGAGTTTTATTAAAAGTCGGAGCAGGCACGTCAATAGGCTGCTAAAGGGGGTGAGGAGTTGAGTGAAGACGTCGAGCCAGCCGCTTACATACACGAGAAAACGTCAAACCGAAATGTTCTTTCTCTTTCTAATTTTCAAGATGCATTTTAGTGGAAATTGTCAATTAAGTAATTTTAAAAAAGTTACAAATTATCTTTCGACATATTTTTAGTTTAAAATTAAAAGAAAAGATCGTTGCTTGCAATTGTTTCGAAGTTGCCGTTATCAAAAATAATTTCTTAAAATTTTCATATTGTGGATAGCATGAGGTTTGAAAAAATAATCTAGAAAATGACTTAAAATAAACAAAACAAAATTTTGTTAAATAATTTTAAAACAAAGATAACAAATAGAAATATATAATGGGCGTTCAAAAAATGTGTGGTCAAGTAAATTAATTAATAAACTGCAATTTAGAAATTAAAAATTGAACGTAGTTTCTAGGCTCCTTCTTTAAATTTGACAGTTTTGTCATTTTTATTTTCAATATTTAACCAATTCCAAGCTTTTAAAATCGATATTGTATAGTAGTTGGCTTGTTTTCGTGATTACTAAATTAGTCAACCACGTTCTTTTACTTATTAAATGACTTTTTTTGCCTTGAGTTTTCCGTTCTGTCTACTGATACAAAAAGAGTGCACCATCTTTGCTTTCTAGATAAAGAAGCCACCTCTATCCTGTAAGCCATTAAAACGAAAACTTCAAATTGTGTCTACTACTAACCGAAAATATTATAAAACTTTCAAGGCTTTTAAAGAGTTTTAGCTTATCTGCGCTTGGAAATTTCATCTTTTACAGACACTCTTCTAGCCACCAAGGAATCGCCAAGAATCAAGACCTGAAACAGTCACATCGTGTCGCCATTGAGACACAATATCAACTGAAAGATCAAAACTGCTGCTTTGTTCTTTGAGTATTTAAATTCTTTGTAATCTTGGCTGAATGAGGTGTAATTTTTCTTAGAATGGACACAGTTTCTTCGTGCCCAATTTATCTGAAGATTTTGGAATTTCCGTTTCTAAGAGAGATTAGAACTGTATTTTCTTATTTTTCTATAGCTCATCATTTCCAAGATTTAGAGTGTCTAAGCGAACTGCTTAAAGGCACTATCTTAATTATTTGAGAGCCCCAAAGCCTATTATATCCATCAAATAACCATCGGACTACTCAAATAGACCCAGAGCATTTTTCTCTGACTCTCTCAAAAGGCATCGAGATCTTGCTAGGAAGGTGACCTTGCGCTTTAAAAGCTTCAGTTTAGGCAATATGAACTGGTGATTATGCAAGTGAACAACGTTACTAAGAAATTTTGGATGATGCTAACAACAGAAATAGTTGAGCTGGCGATTTGGCGATAAAGTTGGCATTGATGAAGTGATCGACTTAAGAAGACTGCCCAGACTAGTGGTCTGTTTGAATTTGTTGTTGTAAGATGAAGTTGGTTTAATGAAGACGGTAGTGGTTTTGGCGATGTTAGAGGGGTTTCAGCGGTATAATTTTTAACTTACTTTACCTCATTGACATTCTACACCATAGATGTACTTGGAGAGTTTACTGGCAACTGTAGACGAACTTCTTCCTTTCCCTGTAGGGGTCAATATCTATACTGAGTTCAAAGAGAGCAAACGCCTTATTAAAAAAATGAAATATACCACGAGAAAATAAATGATTTTGCTGTTTTCCAAACCTTCTTTTAATAGAGCGCAAAAAGAAGAATATCTCGAAGAAGTTTCAAGATTTATAACGAATTTCTTTTGTGTCACATATGGAACAAAGTTTATTTAATTTATCTGTCTATTTCCCTTTATCTGTCGACTGTTTTACTGATTTATTTAATCCAGAATATACCACACCACTTGGTACATAATACATAACCTCTCAGCGAGGTACTCTTCCAAACAATCAATTCAATTTCTTTTTCTGCCAAGCTGATTGTGCACCTTTGAAAAGGTTAGTTCTACACAAAACAATGACTCTTTTCACAAGCAAGATAGATCAAAGAATATTTACGTGAAAAGTTGCTCTAACTAAAAAAAGAGCACGTGCCCAAAACGTTTTAATTTTAGAAGTTATAAACATTTACATAAGCCAAGATTTTTAAAACCCTACACGCCAAAATAAAGTTAAGAAAAGCTGAGATGACCAAGATTGATGCCTGATTGGGTGTTAGTATCTTTGGTGCAAAAAGTTTAAAATTAGAAGGGCCAAGGCTGATCAAAACCCAAAGTTTTCTACTTGAAGCAGATGATAGACATTCAAAATGGACATCAATAAAAGTAAATAAAACAACAAAAATCTTCAAAGAGATTTCCTATGAAACTGACCTTACCACAGTTGCGTTTACTCTTAGTCTATGGTTGTATACTCTTTGTGAGATACTTGAAAGTGAAAGTGAAAATTTTATGGGCAAATAAAAAGTCCAATAAAAAAATCTAAGCATATCAAGTTGTCAATTCTTGATCTTTGAATTTTTGATTGTTGCTAATCTATATAATATGATCAAAAATTATTTTCATCAGATTCCAGCTTGCAGGGCCTTGACAGTCATCTCGTCCCCGATAGAAGGTGGAGACACAGACCAAACAAACTGTCTGGACCTTAATGCCCAAAATTGAGAAGTTCGAGTCACGAAAGGTATTGAAACACTATTTGTATTACTAATTTCTATAGTGCCCTCGTGTACTGTCTCTACCAGATTTCACTATTCCAGTGGAGGTGTTAGAGGGGCTTACAAATTCAGATAAAAAATTCATAACAAAAAAAACAGAGTTAGGTAAATGTAAGTGTAGTGCAAGTTTTATTCGATTCACTCTTGTTTTGTCTCCCTCCCCTTCCCTTTAAAACTAAAAACAAAACATTTTGTCAAGAATGCAAAGTCATATCGACACGGAACTCTTTTTTATATGAGATGGTATAGTATAGTCTTTAACGTACTATTGGTTCGACCGATATTCAATTGTATTTCTGTAAACATATTTAAAGAATCGACAACATGCATGTTTGTTAAAACAAAATAGTAGGAGCACTGCATTTAATTATTCGCAACTAACATCACACAAAAATTATCGAGTTCAAACAGTTTTAGTGTGCATTTAAGCGTAAATTTAGTGAATCATTTGCAATATCTATAAGACAATTATAAATCCTTGGAAACAATGCTGCTTTTGAGGTTAATGTACTACATATTTGAAAACTTATAAATTATAACTCATTCTGCACGTTCGTAATAGCTAAACAAACGAGAAAAATCGAAAACAATCGGCGACTTCTGGTTCCATTTCCTACTCATACTGCTAGTTGAATCAACACGTGTTCATTGTTACATAAACAAAACAAAATCAAAAAATTCCCCCCTTTCAAACTATTTAGATTATTTTTTTATCTGATGACTTCAAAAAGTCGTAGGTAACAAGATATCAAATACAATAACTGCTACACAGCAAGTAGTGTGTGAATTTTCTTATCTAAAATCACCCCCTTTGCTTCTATTAAGATGTTTAGTATGATAACCCACGCTACTTAACCTGCTTTATTAGTTTTTGCTTTGAGGTTGCAGTTCTACCTACAAAAGTGAAAGTTAAATAGGTCAATTTCCAGTCTTATAGCAGGATAGTGCCTTAATTAAATTTTGATTTGATTTTGTTGTGAGAATTAAATGACCTTTAACATTTTGCTTATAGCTTTCTCGCAGGTTACAAGACGCCACAAGGACATTTCAAATATTGTTTGATGAAATTCCAAAAAAACAAGTTTCAATTTCATTAGAATCTTTTTTGTTGTTTGTCCAGTAGGTATATTGAAGTTTTATTTAATTCCAGCGTAGTTCATAGCTGTTATTTTATCATATTACAGCAAATGTCAGACTTACATACACAGTTAACGTACTTTGATGACACGTTAAGAATAAGTACAGAAAGAACGCAACAAAGAAATTAATTAAAAAGTTAATTCAGATATAGGTACTATAAAATGGAAAGTCACCATGTGTGGATCACCTTGTAGTCTATGATCGTTTGGTTTTTGAAATCTTTCTACTGAGTGTCCCTACAGATGTTTTCCAGAGAAGTTTTGCATTTTAATTTCAAGACTTGAAAATGTTTCATCAATGTTCAAAAACAAGATCACACCAATTCACCCAAAAATCTTTTTCCCATGGCACCAAAAACATTTTATTTAGTTTTTTTGCTATTTGTCTCAATATCTTTGCAAGTTTCTAGTCTTTCTTTCTCTGCTGCCAAACTTATCTGCTTCATTATTATATCAGCCGAAATAATTTTCTTTGTTCTTCTCAAAATGTTTTAGGCTCATCATTAATAACACTGTAAGAGTTTCCAATACAAATTTTGCTATGTAACAAATTATTGACATTTTATTCGGCTTGGTGTAATTAAATGTTTAGTCAGTCTATTTGGTTTTTTGGGCAACTACTGATAAAGTTCTCTTTTCTTGATAAGTGCTACCGACCCTTACCGAACTCCACTTCCACAGCAATTTTCACGATACAACGAGCATCCTTCTCTGTCACGGCCATCTTTGCTCATGACAGCCAATTCTCTGCCGACACATCACGATAGTCGTTAAAAGCCACTACACAACATTTCAAAATCGATTAGCGCCAACGCTGAAAGTCTGTACGTCCGCCAAAATTTTCACTATCACAACCTCGGCCAAAGAGACTCCAAGAAAATACAAAAGGACACACGCCTCCGGCGGAAAAACAATATTGAAAGCAGCAAGCCGCTTATACTTGCACATTTATTTTTGTTGTCGATGTTGGTATTAGTTTCATGCCGTTTACGATATCCCTGACTCCATCCTGCAAAGAATTACTGAATTTTGGTTTGTTGGTTTTTCTGCGATAGAACAGCGAAGGAAAACGGGGTATGGAGTTACGGTTTCCCCACGACTACACAAAAGATTAAGTTGCCGTAAACACTGTAAAAGTGATTCCTGTTTGGTGAAAAAAAATCAGATCCTAAGATGGTTGGTGTATGGTATTCCCCAGTTACCTATTCTCATCAAGTAGGAATTCATAGTTTTCTGCCTTTCGTTTAGTTGATCTAATCTTTTTGATTTGTGGTTTCTTTAAGGCTTTTGCTTTCTCAACCGGCCCTTTTTATTGTTCTGTGATGAAGTGATATTATTCCAGTTACGATACATAACACTTTGGTCACCAGAACTACTTTTTGTTCTCTATTAACTTGGTTTCTCATCCTAATCCTCTACTGCCTCTGCAAATACTTTCTACATGCTCGTAGAGATTTTACTTCTCGTAAAGTACAATCTCCAAGTATTTCGGTGTTGCTTTTCCTACTCTATTCATCAAAATCTCTATGAAGGTTGCCTATCGCCAAGGCGTTAAATAATTTTCTCAGTCGAGATCTTTAGTTTCATTTGGCCACATTAACAACAGCAGGCCGTGGTTAGTTTCCGGTAATCCCTCTGTCTGGGCTTATCATGCGAACGCGGCGATCCTAACAGCAATTGTCAAAGCTCTTTTAGAGGGTTTCAGGAGACTTTAGATTCCTAAACAAGGGTGGTCACAACAAATTGTCAAAAACTCCTTGGATATTCACGGACAGTGCAAGAACGTATTTTGCTTCGCTTGTCTAAACGAAATCAAGAGTCCGATTAACCGCACTTTCAGTTGATCATCCCTGTCTAAAACCGTACTGGTCCAGTACGTTCTGTAGGATTTTAGATTACTATCTTTTCTTATTATCACAATTGCCTTTTGCTTCTAAACTGTAGGAACCTTGCCTTGTTTTGAGCATTTACCTCCATTTGGATTCTATCAGGTTTTGATACTTTCTTGGTCTTAGGGCTCCTTTTAACTTCTTCTTCGTAAAAGGTTTAATTTCCCCAGTCATATTGTAAACTCTCATCAACTGCGCAAACAGCTCGTCTGACAGTAGAACCTCCATTCTCAAACGGTGATAATCTTCTCAAGCGAGAAGAGCAACTCTCCATGCATTTGTTACTAAATATCCCCCTACAAAATTTTGCTAGCGTCTAGCTCTTGTACCACCTATTTCTTGTTTGTATTTTGCTTTTTTCTCTTGCTATTCGTTGCATTAAAGAATTAGCAAAACTACCACACACACTGATTACCGTATTGCTTCAAAGGTCATTTCTAATGATTTTTATGTCGATGACCTAATATCAGGATTTAATATCAAAGAAAAGGCAATTAAAACTTGCCAAGAAATAGTCATAATTGTAAACTCTGCTCAATTTGAGTTGCGGAAGTGAAGATAAAATGATACTGACATTCTAAATAAACTGAAAAATAATAATGATCTAATAAGTGTTACTAGTTTTGTAGATAAAAATATTAAGACATTGGGAATTCAGTGGTCAGTGAAATCAGATAGTTTTTCTCATCATATAGCAGAAGTCACTAAAATAACATGTACTAAACATAGCATTCTTTCAAAAATTGCTAAAATATATGATCCATTAGGACTAATTTTCTGAGCTAATAAAGTTAAAACATGTTGTTGCTTATTCTTTTAGATTTTATTTAAATCTCAGAAAAGCTAAAGAATCTAGAATACTGGGTCCTCTAACTGTAGAGGAATTAGAATGTGCAATGAAGTGTTTAGTAAAACTTGCTCAAACTGAATCATGAGTCTATAAAAATAGTGAATTTAATAAGGTAAAGACCAAATTTAAGAGTCTAGTTCCATTTATTGATAGTGATAATTTGCTTAGGGTTGGAAAAAGATAAAAAAACTCTGATATTGATTTTGATGCCAAATATCCATATTTGGACTCGAAGTACATGTTAGATAGTCAGAAGCTCAGTTGTTTTTGAATACTGTTAGGCAAAATTTTTGGCCTATCAGTGGTCTAGACTTAGCAAAGCATATTGCTAGAAATTGTATCATACAATCCAAAACCATGTAAGGCCTTTATGAGTGATCTTCAGAAGAGTCATGTTAATCAGTTATCTCTACTTAGTACCACGGGTATTGATTATGCAGGTCCATTTACTGTTAAAAACCGTAAAGGACGTGGTGCAAAAACTAGTGAAGCATATATATGTTTGTTTGTGTGCTTTTCGGTTTAAGCAGTGCACCTTGAATTGGTGTCAGACAATGGAACTAACTTTGTAGGAGCTGTAAGCTCACTGAATGGACTCAATTCGTTTCTTGAAAGGACTCAAGAGTCAGTTACTGACTTTTGCTTAATTTCTGATGTAAGGCTTCTGAAAACGTTGGGTTTGAGGCTACCTCAATAATCTGCAACAGAGACATAAATAGAGGAATGCAGAGTAATATTTTAGCGACCGCTTTGTTGTATTGTTTGTTTACGTTCATATTGTGCTAAAATAAATGTGATGTAAATGTTTAAGTGTTTTTTATTTATTTTTTGTTTGAGTTAGTTACCGTTTTCAAAGGCAAAATAGAAAACTAAGTAAGTTAGAAAATCTTAGTTTTAACGGTTTTTGATAGGCCTAAATTGTGGCGCAACATGCTCCAAGATACTCGTCGACATTTTTAGATTTTGACAATGACAACAAAGAAACAGTTTGGTCTCAATTGGCTACCACATACACAAGTTTCAAGATAATGTTCAAACTAATTTTGAACTTTTTGGTTTTTGATAAATAATTTCATGGCTCATAATTTAGAGAGAACGTATTCGTCATCAATGGTGGAGATTTCCTAGTACACATTGAGCTTAATTCATGACTTTAACTCATTGCCTTCTTCAGAATGTATTTATTTGAAAAGAAGACAAAATTTCAATTTTGCTTGGTGCTGATAATAAAAGAACAGTAAGGCATTGGACAATCCTGAAAAATATATAAGAGGGATTCTGCCCAAGAGGATTATAGCTTTAGTGCAGTCTTTTCTGGACTAATGGAGGCGGGCAACGCTTTGTTTAAGACAGTATTATTTGAAAAGAAATTTTAAAGAACGTTAGACTAGTATTTGTAAATGTCCCTGGTTGTTTGGTCATTACGAAGGAAGACTCGTTGTGATCATGTAGAAGATTTGGTTTCTTTGAAAGACTTCTATGGCAGAGATTTTGCCGCGATGTGGTTTCCAGTTTTGCCTGTCTTGATCTGCATTGGAAGATACAGTGTGAACTTGCCTTCTATGGAGGCATCGTTTACTATATGTGGAGTGAATGAGATGGCACTAAGGGCATTTGATATCTTGTTGGGGTACTTATTGTGCAAATTTGAGTTGGTGTTGCCTTAGGCTTTTTCTGCTTGCACATTGACAGATAAATAATTCTTTGGTTTTCTCATGCTCTAAATTCAAAGGGCAATATTTAAAAGACAAATTTCTATATTTACTTACTTTTGTTGTTTTTTGTTTTAAATTTAAGCAAAAACCGAAAAACATCTGAAATCTTTTTCGAACTTCGATTCTCTTGATGTCTCTTGATGTTCTAGAAAACTACATTTTGATAAAACTTTAAAATATAAATTGTAAACTTGTGTAAAAAAAAGAAATAAGCAGTCAACAGAAACCCAAAATTACAAAGCATCTCCTTGACAATTCAAGACATAAAGCCAAGATAATTCACATTCTAAGGGTACGCGAATACATAAAATTTCTTATAAAGTTCTAAGAACGTCTTCTTGTACCAAGTTTGGTTTGTCTTCACACAAACACAAATATCCCTTATTCCGCCCCTGCTGCACGAACAAGCAAACTCAAAGGCAGTGTTTGCTTTGAGCAAGTTGGAACTAGGACCACCAACAGGAGATTCTCTTTGAAGCCGGATTTAACGACACACCCACCGTGAGAATTCATTTAAATGCAGTTAGAGTAATCATTTGGAGGAAAGAGGAGAGAGGATCGTAGTCTTTTAACTGTCATTGATGTTTTCTATTTCCCTTTCGTTTTCTCTTCCAATCGAGCATTATAGTTAGCTGCGTTTCAATTTTTAAAAATAAATTTAACGTTGCTTGCAAAATTTAAATTTTGAATGTATCATAAATGAAAGTTTGAAAAGTTAATATATTTATACAATGGCTTCATGAGGAGGCGATATAAACATATTTCACGGGGGCTAATCTAGGGATTAGAAGCATCCTGTTGACGGACGGATTATGTCTCAATGCGGAGTGTGCCGACCGCCTCCCGCTGTTTAATACGCAGCAGGGCCACCCGCCGTCCTATCCCTATTATACTGACGATTAATAAACTTGCTACATGCATAAATACATACAGCCAAAAACTCCTTCCTAAATTTTACATATTTTCCTTCGCATTTCATTCCATGGACAGTTTGAAATTCAAAAAATGAATAATTTAAGCGTCGAGATGATATTCACGTTATTCGCATCCTTTTTTATGAACATGAATGAAGAAGTAAATTCTTATTTAGTTTGCTAAAATAAGATGTTGTCCGTCATAAATTATGTAATTTAGTAAAATTATAATAAAGTTGGTTTTAGGTTTGATGTGGTGTTAAGGAGCCAGAGGCGGTGCTAACAAACCCACCCTCGGTATCCTGGGTTAGCCGCATTTGGGCCACACTTCTAGCATTGATAAAGTTAAGACTCCTAACTATTATTAAATGATGTGGAGGCGAGCGACGGTCGCTATGAATAATGGGCAACTAATGCTAAAGCCACGTGGCAAGTTTGGGTGGTAGTTATCCCGAAACCGAACTAAATGCGAATAATATAATGATCATGAATAACTAGACGGAATTCCATTTTGTGTCAATTCAATAATGCAAATTTTGACTAAGTAGTCCCATCTATATCATCCTTTTCTCAGCTTTTATAAATATAATTTGCTCCAATTCATAAAAACATTCATGATATTTAATGTTTTGGCAAAAACATTACCTGGAAGTATTTTTATACAGAGTTTTATTGTCACTATAAACTAAAAATATTTTATGTTGTATGAAAACAAACAAAATAAAACATAAAAATGTGTGCATAATCTAAATAACATTAAAAGATATTTTTAAAATCAAAAATAATTTTCTTGAACTAAAAACCGCAACATGAACAATCATTTAGTATCTGGAAATTTAAGAATAGCTAATAATAGTAGTAGTAATTAGCTGATTGTTCCTGAAAACAGACTGCTTAATTTGCAGATGACACCGCCTTCTGAGTTACATCCATCTGGCTTGAGCGCTAGCTCAACTAGAAGACTGATCAAACAATTCTAACATAATGCAAGTAATTTTGTTTAGTGACCTCCACAAAGCCAAAAATTAAAGGTATGAAAAACGTTGTATCCGCCTGAACTTTTGAAGAATCCACTTTCGGATTTTCTTTCCTTCCTGGAAATCACCTTCACTTATTCTCTTAGCTGGATCGTGGAATTGGGCAAGTCCAGCATCACGTTAGCATTCTCTTTGCGACCATCAGATCGTTCAACAAGCAAACATCTACTTTCATCAGGATCTTTCAAATCAATCAAGGTTTTTCTCACCTCTGTCTTCATCTAAGGAAAATATTTAAACTTGGCCCTCCCAGGTCGAATTGGTTCGTATAAAGGCAGCAAAAACTAACTCTAAAACAAAAAATTTAGTTTTGGCGTTCAAACTGTAAAATACCATCTAATCCACCCAACCGTCCTACCAGTTAGGCACTACGTCGACGCTTCCATACACATCATGTTATATCCAGTGTTCGAGATCACCAACAATACTCACTATCCTACAACTGAAGATAAGTTTATTACGATAATCACCGATAGAAACAATAAAGACTGTCACTAGTGGTGCAACTTGATGTTATCGTGAGAATTTATTCATTGGATATGCAGGTCACATACTAAAGGATAAAATCACCAGCAGCATTTTCATGCAGCTAGAGAGAAACATTCATATTAGGTGCATTTCTTAACTCTTTGATTGTGTATTTACAATAGTTCTCCTTACAAAAACTTTGTTAGAGCTTATATCATTTTGCAAATGGGTTTTATCAAAACTACAAAACATTTAAGTGAGTATTTCTGAAGAAAGAATACCAAAGCATTAAAACCTGCCCCTTCCAGGTGAATTTCTTTTAAGATGTTTTTCCTTATTGCCGGAACGATCTAAATAGATTTTAAGTACGGAATTCACAAGTCACCATGGCAAATCCCCATGGCAACACGTTTTGATCATCGCATCGTTCTACCTTGTAGTTTTCCGTGTGTTCTTACGGAGCAACATCTGAAAAGAACTAAATTGACTTCATCCCAACTACTACTTTATATCACAAAAAGAGCTTTCCTTCGTTAGATGAATATTCACCCTAGGCCGACTGTTGACTGATCAAGATTTGTTCATAATTTGAAACGTTTCATACTAAACGTGTCAAAATTTAGAATCAGGTAGATTTGGCTCATTAAATATTTTTGCCTATTCAGTGGCCTTTAGATCGTTAATGTAAAAAAAAACTGACAGTATATTTTTAGAACAGTTCAAACTAGTTTGACAAAACAAACTGCGGAATTCTAAACTTGAAAATTGTGAAGAATGGGCAACCATGGGTAGAGGGAAAAAACTGCAGAAGAACAAAATCAGACTCATAAACTCAAATTCATTCAATGGAGCTCTTTCAATGTTTAATGATTAATCCGTCAATAAAAACTTTTTTATTCACGCGATCAACTTGAAAAGTCCAAAGCAACCAGGAGTAGTCTAGAAATAATAATTAGAGTTTCTATTATCATCTCGAAACATCTAAAGGTTAATTTGTGAAGAAACAATGGAAATGTAACAGATATAGCAAAGCTTGCACATACTAAGGTTACACTGTTTTTTGACCACAATAGACTTTGGGCGTTTCCGATAGACTTTTGTTAAAGCGCTCATTTGTGATTTCTAATATCACAATTTAAAAATTAATAAATCAAAAATCAAACACTGAAGGATTATCTGAACTGGCGCTATCACTGGATAGTTTTGAAAAAACTTTTCATTGAATTTTACTAACATAACGAGCAACAGTCGTAACAGGTTTAAAAGACAAAGAGAACCAATGCTTGATAATAGAAGAGCAAAACTAAAAAGTCTTCATGTAGGGGTAGATTTAGACAGTTGGACTACTAAATTGTCTAAGTTACTAGAAAATCTTTTGGGCTTTTGAACTGATTGCATACTGCTAAATATTTCGACATTTAGAGCGAGTCAATTTTTGAGACAGTCAGGATTCTTCAGACAACTCGATTTTTAGGCCTTTCTTTCAGTTGTTTGAATTTAAAAGGTAATAATAATGAACAGCGCAAAGCTGACCAACGACATACACTAGTATGACTTTGAAAATCGTCACTATGTGTCTTGGGCCAAAAGTCGAGTTTGAATTAGAACAATTTTTTCCATATTATCGGAATTTCTTAAGCCATAATAGGCCAGACCTAATCATTCTCAAACGGCAAAGAGCAAGCAAATTCGCCAAGATTCAAATGTAAAAACAAATCATTCTAGTAATACTTTTTTCATACCAAAGTGTCATATTTCTTTATTTAAAAGATGCCTGAATCAGTTCAATTAAAGATGCAAAGAGCAATTTTCTTAATATATCAAATCAAGATTGGGTATGAAAGCTACATTGCTCAAGACCTGTTTGTGTTTGTTTTGAGCACCCAATCTATGTGCAAATTGAATCTTGGGAAGACTTAAGTAATAAACTGGCAAAAGAATTTGTCCGAAATTACAGAATTCACACATTAAAAGCTGATTTCTTAGTACTCCATTTGGGCTTTTCTAATTTTGGGTAAGACCATTGAAAATTTGAAACGCAGTACAAAACGTTTCCATTTTAAATTTTAGGCCCATAAGGTCAACGGCTCTCAAATTCAACTTAGCACAGACCGAAATCTAATCATGTATGACCATTTTCTGAAATGACATCTAAAATCTTAAACTCAGAAAATTGGAGTGTCCAGTAGTAAATCAAGTTTAATAAAATTGAAGATGAGCATGTTTGATGTAACACATCTAAAATTCTGCATTAAGAAATGACTCATACTTTGTACCGAGAAAACTCATAAAGTCGATATGTCAAGATAATATCACAGTTTGAAATATTTTTCATTATTTTAGTTTTAACTAAATTGAAGATGAAATGAAGATAATATCGTAGTTTGAAAGATTCTTGATTCTTACCGCAGTTACTAAATCAGATTGAACCAAATTGAAGATAAACATCTCTGGCATGACACGTCTGGAATTTAGCATGACGAAATGACCGAGGCTTTGTATTAGGAAAATACCGAAAATAGGCGTGTCGAGATAATACCACAGTTTGTAAGATTTTTCATTCTTATTTTACTAGCTACTAAATCAGATTTAATCAAGTTGAAAATAGCAGTGTGTGTCAATATAATGATAGGGCCTGAAAGATTCCTAATTTTTATCGGAGTTACTAAATCAAATTTAACCAAACTGAAGATTGATATCTTTGGTAGGACAAATTTAAAATTCTGCATTGAAAAATGACTCAGACTTTTTACGGAGAAAACTCAAAAAAATCTTGATACTGTAATAACTACTAAATTAGAAATAACCAAATTGAAGATCGACATCTTTGGCATGACACGTCTGAAATTCAACCTTGATAAGCGACTCAGACTGTGTACTGTGAAAATTCAAAAAACTGACCTGTCAAGATAATACCACTGTTTGAAAGATTCTTGATTCCTATTGTAGTTACAAAATCAGATTTAACTAAACTGAAGGTAGACATCTTTTTACATGGAGAAACAACTCAGGTTTCGTACTAAGAAAGCTCAAAAAATTGGTATGTCAAGATAATTTCACAGTTTGAAAGATTCTTGATTCTAGCTGCAGTTACTAAATGAGACTTAATCAAATTGAAAATGGACATCTTTAGAGCATTTTATCTTTTAAGAAAGCTTTGGCTGATGCGTAGATCATTTCAGTTCACTTCTGGAAAAGGGAAATTTTTGTTGTTTTGAATTTCTGTGCTGACGTTCAAGATCTTGATTCAAGCGAACTCAGACTTTATGTGCAGTTTTGAATAATTAAGATCTTGGCACAAGTAAAACATTGCAATCTGGACGTTTGTCATTAATGCCTAAAAGAGAGTTCAGAATAAATTACTTTCGGAGGTTTACAAGCAAGCAGATATTAATGTAATTTAGTGGGATGTTAAC
The DNA here is from genome assembly GCA_011009095.1 of Ignelater luminosus. NCBI lineage: Eukaryota > Metazoa > Arthropoda > Insecta > Coleoptera > Elateridae > Ignelater > Ignelater luminosus. The sequence continues at coordinate 95,131 of VTPC01004370.1, forward strand.
TAGTTGCATTGCGATCAATAACTGCAAACTGACGTATCAGATGCCTCAATGTACGGCTAATGTCCAGTCCGAGACTGGAGGTCGACGAACTTATGTGGACAATCAAATCAATTACAAAACATTCTTGCGTTTATGGTTGCCCAAGAAATTAAATACTTTTACGTAAGAAATGTTTCAGAAAGATCAAAACAACAAATGTTTAGAAATATATGTGAATGAAATAAGCAAGGAATTTCTTTGTTTACAGAGTAGACGAAATCCAGAAAAGAATGTTAGTGTTATACATTTTTTTCTCATAGTATAAGAAAAAACTCAACATTTGCTATATACCTACTATATAAGCTGAACAAAGAAAAATAAAAAGAAAGAAAAGATCAGATAAATATTTAATAGTCTCTAAGTTCGTATCATGGCTTGTATCAAAGCTGCTACATCCACATTCATAGCCCCCAGGGGGTTGAACTGTATCGGTCCACATCACACCGCCGGCAATTTGTAAATAGCCCGGTCACGTGCCGCAAATACCGGTATTGAATGTTTTCTCGCCGAGGTCACGTGGCAAAACTATTGACTATATAGCAGAATACAGATATTGCTAAATGCCCTGCAAAAGCCTCCCTTTAACTGTAAGGGTTGGTGGATTCTGTATACTAAAAACAGAAATTGCCTCCATTCTATATTTACGCTCCAAAGAAAATATTTAATATTCACCATCAGACTTGTTAACAATTGTTTGCAAAAAATCAAAAGTAACGAAAAAAAGAGGAAATGTCATCTGTACAGCAAACTGTTAGGAACTTTATTAAAACAGACCGTCCTATAAATGTAAATAAAAGATATAAATTATTTCATTAAATAGGAAAAAGGCAATAAAAATATTAATAAAGTGAGATAACAGAAAGGTTTGATAGTAAAATACTTCTGATCATCTGTGACATTTCAAATAATTATTGCATCTTTGTTCCCTCACAATTAACTTTTTCAAGTGGATCAAGATGATAAAGCATATGCTGCATTTGGCGCTATTTCCTCTTTTTTTAACTTTTTGTGAATGAAATAGGAAATAATAGTAATATGATCAAATAAAAGAATTTAATTATTATGTGTTGAACAAATATTAGTATCGATATCGGACGAAGTAAATCACGTATTATTAGGGGTGGGCGTGGGAAACGGTAGTGGCTCAAATGAAGGGCTAATAACTGAAGGTCTGTGCATGGTTGCACACGCCACCCCTAGAATTCAAAGATTGTATCAGATTTTAAGCTATTCGAAGGCACTTAGACGTACAATGATGATTTTACGCTCCGTTAGTTAAAAGAATACTATTTCGAGCTCTCTTTTCTCAATATTAAATACCTAACAAAAGTTACATAAGTTAAAAAAGCTGTTGCAACTAATACAAAGTTTAAATGATTTCTCAATACAAAATTACAAATGTACTGTGCCATGGTACTTCAGTATATGGGTATATGAGTCAAGGATATTTTGCGAAAGCAAAAATATTAGTTCCATAAAATAATATCATTGTGTTAATGTTTTAGGACTTCGAAAAGCTTCTGTTTTGTATGTCACAATTCAAGTTCAGGTTCTTGTAAAGTTTTTGAAGTCAATAAGACTTATTGAACCATTTGGACCTTTTGGTCTAATTTCTTTAACGGATTGGGCTTTGTTTGAAACATCTGGATTCGGAATGAATTATTTTGAATCGATCGACCTTTTGAGACAGACTGGAGTTTTCAAGCTTTTCTTGTCTTCTTCGGAAAAATTGAATTTTTTTCTAAAGGACGAGAGGTTTTTCAAGCCGATCAAGATTTTGGTTTAATTGGATTTAGACCATTTGAGCCTTTCACGTTTTCTCAACTTTATGCCATTCGAGTCAAGTTTACAAATATAATCACGTGCATTACTTTAGGATCAACTACTCAAGGTGCCCCATGTTTAGCAAAAGTCTAAGAGATGCTGTTCTGGTGATTTAAAAGCGATATTGATTCTTGTAACAACCAAAATTTAATTTTGTTTTAAAAACTCAGCCTTTGATATCAGCGATAAAGTTTTTTTGGAAACAAATCATGAGTTGAAAATTCCTAAAAATTCAGTAAACATCCATCAAAGCTTCTAAAACTTTCATTTCTTAAGGCCAAAAATTTTGCAATTAAATGTAAATGTTTTTTATCTTCAGAATCGCAGAATCGAATATCACTAGTGTCCTTGCCGAGCAACGTGCAGTAAGAGGACTTGTTAGCAGTCTAGATCGGACATAGAAAATTGAAAAAGTTTTTTCGCTTGGTATTTGTTCCTTTTTCCATTTACGGGCCTCTTACTAAGGCGATCAGATTCTTTGTCATCTTCAATTGGTTTTAGATTAAGACCTTTTGCCAGCTTGCAATCCCAGTTAATTCTTCACTTAAAGGAGTAGGCTTTTAGAGCCTTTAAAGCTGGAAACGCTGTCTGATAGAATATAAGATTTTAGTGCTTCCTACATTCTTCTATGCAAAGGTCTATGGTATAAATTTCTGCCTATTTTCGTTGTAATTGGAAGAGTTTACAGTTTCATGAGACTTGTGATCATCAATGACCACTTTGTACGAACACACGAAATCCGTCTTTCATTTTTGCTGCTTGTTGCAATTGAGATTCTTTCAATACCAAACTTACTATAGTTAAGCATAGGATCTTGGTATGAAGCTAAACCTAACACTTGAGAATTACAAAAAAATTGGTACGATCGGCTTGGCAATTGAGATGCTGTCTGATTTTGCAGTCATCACCAATTTTGGTTTTTGCCTCCCACTCATCTTACACCACTCTTGTGGTTCATTTCGCGCGTTGGCATGATTTGCCTACTTGCTGATTGTTCAATCCGGACGAAAAACCGTCAGTAGTAGACCACAATTCTGAAAAAGACACTTCGTAGCTAGAAAAATCTAAAGCTGATTTGAAACTGTAGCATGAGCTTTTATTTTGCTGTAATGTGCCTCATGGTCGTGTTATTTTATATAACTGAAAGGTTCGAGATTTTGAATTGAAACTGAACATACTTATCGTCATCTTCAAGCCAACGTACGACATTTTGATATCGTCATCCGCTCGATGATTTTCAGGGAGGGGGCTAACCAACAAATTTATAATATAAACCACATATAAATACGTGCAGAAATAGAAAACGAGATACGGTTTAAGAATTCAGGGGGGGGCAAGCGCCCCTCCTTGCCCATAGCAGCCGAAGGGAAGCTTCTTTAAAACGTATTGAACTGTTACCAATCATCCGTTTTCTTATTTCTTGAAACAAATACACTAGTAGCAAAGATAGACACCCATGAATTTGAATTTAGACTGAGTCTCAAACTGAAGCAAAAAAACTTCTGCTTTTACTGCCGTGATGTGGTGATGAGGTGGTTTGATTGTTAAAATCTAAACAAAGCAATTATAAAGTGAATTTATTAAATGCAGTTTGACAAGTTTTTTCCGTAGGAAAGAGTTGATCAGTTGCTTGAGAAGAAAATTGTTTTTTTCGTAGTGTCTATTGGACCTGACGTGATGTATCTCAATGATATACACTTAATACATGAAAGTT
>VTPC01004370.1:103707-135706 GCA_011009095.1 Ignelater luminosus
GTCTACTTCGCCATTAAATAACGTCTTTTTCACATTTTGGTATAACGTCTTGGAACTGTGACATTTTGGCGTTTTTTCAGGCGTGAATGCGATATAACTGATGACTAATAAATCACGTGAACTATATGTCACTCTGCAGGATATTTTTCGATATCTTGCAAGTTTTAAAGTAGGAACCAAGATTATTTGTTCGCGCCCAAATGAAACTCACATAAAATCTGCTTAAAACACTTTCCCTGTCAAGGAACACTATGACATTAGTGAGTTTCGATTGATCTCAGTAGAAGGGTATTCCTGACGTAAGAAGATAGCTTTAAAGCAAAATAACAGTTGTTGGTCCCAAATTAGAGAAAACTTGCTTCGCAGAATCTTCCAGGGTCTTATCAAAAGCTGAAGGCATTAGGTGAGTTTTAAGAGAGAGAAAAGAATATTGAGGTTGTCAATGTTATGGACACTTTCAAAGCAACTTTCAGGATCACAAGCAAAGATTTTAGGTTCTTCGCTCAAAATGAAACCAGAGATAAAAGTGTTATTGTTATCATTGCTATGGATGAGGTTTTCAGTATCAGAACTAGCATCATTGCGCTTTAGGACTCATTTGCTTCTGCTTCCAATGTATCAAAGAATTGTTCTGCTAATTCTCCTTTTTCTGGAGAAGTTGACCAAAATTGTTAATAAACAAACATAACGTTACGTGAACTTTTTTTCTCCCCTAGATCCTAGCAAGCATTTAACGGTTTTATACAATTTGGAGTTAAGCAGAATGATTTCTTTTGAATCTGAATTTATCATTGCTTCCTAGTCAACCCAATTGGATGTACTCAGTTTTCTTGTTTGAAAAACAGGATTTTTCTTTATTTTCGCATAAAAAAACAAAATCGACTAATTGTTCCATTTCTTTAACTTAGCATTAATGCTAAGATAACTAAATTACACAGCTAGACAAAAGTACATAGTAGAAGAGAAAATGTAAACAAATATGTGATAGATGTAAGAAAAATAAGTTTTAGAAACGACGTGTTCTTGGGAAAAGCACGTGAAGTAATTACTCATTGCAAGAACGAGAGGCAGACTTATACAGACGGCGCAGCGGCAGCCGCGAACTGTTGTGAGAAATGTAACTCTAATTTTACTTTTAATTAAGTTCTGTCATTAATCAAGGGCACACGGTGCTAGAAGTTCCACTCGCGCCACTCACGAGTCGAACATTAGGCATACAATTGGGGTTGGGGAATACGAAAACCGACTTTTAACGCGATACTTTCGAAATTTTACGTGTTCCACGTTTCACTTTTTCTTATCTAAAAAGTATTTTCTAACTAAATTTTTGCAATCTAAAAATAGATTGTCAATGGAAAAACAACAGATAAGGGAGAAAGAGAAAACCGTAATTGCCACTAGTATTTATGTATACACTTCACGTATTATTGCAATAAATAATTGTTTGATTGAGATAGACGTGAACTGATGGACACGTGTCGGTGGCTATTGCAGACACGCGTCTGCTTAACTCACCTGTGGCACCCGTTTTAATATTCCCACGAGATAAATTATCATATGAAATGTATATTGACTATGTCTAGACATTTTTTAAAAATGTATTAAACAATATGACAGGTAATATTAGATAAGGATTTTCAAACATTTTAATTCGTAAAGGCAGTTTTTGAAATTAATTGGAAATAATTCTGTTTAGACTGTTTGCGATTGATTCATTAAATGAAAAGTTGTCTCTATTCAAAACACATGATTTTACGTCTGTTAAACTATCATTTTATTAGTTGGTTTGATGAAAAGATCAGGTTAGCAGTTCTTTTGGAAAAAAGTATAGAAATCAAACGTCGAATTTTAAAACTTACAGAGTTGTTGGATAAAATGATTGACTTACAAGCAAGTCACGCTTTGTAATATTCTAAATTGCGTTGAATCTTTTAATTTCATACATCTTTTACCAAATATGGTTTTTGATAAAAGTGAAAGAAAAATGCCATGACATTTCTAACTTCATTTGAGCCAATCTAGCCTAGCTAGGTTATATTCACCTGACTAGAAACCAAGACCAATCTAAGCAGCTTCAAAATTTTCACCGTTCACTCATCTTATGTAAAAGGTATAATAAGTAAACGTTTTGGAGCAACTTGATGACTACCCAAGAAGAGACCAACGAGACGAGCAGAAGTTGAAGATTTTTTGGGTGTTTGAGTCTTTGATGAACTTTGGGCACTTGTCTAGGAAGTAGTACAGGCAGATTTTGATCAGCTCTGATTGATTTTCGTCAGCTCACTATTCGAACGAGAACTGATGAGGTTGCAAAAGATTTCTGCATCCTGTCTATTTTCTTCGATAATGCTCATAGACAAATCAAATATCTTTATATTGAAGAATTTTTATTCACTGTCGGGGTTTACCAGTGTGAAGGTATGGACAAAAGGACCAGATTTTTCCAACCTGTGGTTGAGTACATTCGCTCGATACCTCGACGATCTTGGAGAACTCAGAAGTTGGCCAAGCAGGTTGATACAACTTTCTCGTTGGTTACAGAAGTCGTTTTTTCCAGGTGGTTTTTAATTTGAATAGGGCTAGAATTAAAGTTATTCGACACTGCAATATTTCTCGTTGCATCTTGAAGAGATAAAAAGTTCAATGTGATGTGCCTATCTTTGTAGCTAACGATTAGCACTTGATTATGATTAATCTTGTCCAAATGTGGAAATACCTGCTTGAAGGGACTCGCTGAAAGAGAATAAGGTTTCTTTAGGGGCTGATATTGAGATCTCTCAAGCTCTTCTCGACTTTCAGCAACGACTGAATATCCTGCGGACTTTTATCTTGCCCAAATATTATTAAGCTTAACGTTTAAGTGAGCACACTTATCGGCTTCTCGGCATTTCGATATTCAAACAGTTCATTCCTTTTCTAGGGCTTCAAAGACCTACGTGACTCTCCTTGAGTTTAAGCGCTTAGGCGGATGTAGACAGAGATGTTGTACATGTCCTGCAAAAATCCGAGGAAGTTTACACAAGTATGGAGTGGCTTCACTGCTTCACCTCACATATCAATGTGTTACCGTCGCACATCTAGACTTCGGAAGGTCGGCCTGATTTGAATAAGATGTATAGAGCTGGATGTCATGTTTCAGAAAGCCCTGCATAAGCTATTCAGTGTTGCTTCCGAACCCATAAAGGAAGAGAAGGAGAAGATAGATCTCCAGTAAAGGACGATAGACGTTGCCTCTTCAGCGGTTGATAAGCGGATAAGCTACGTTATGCAATTCCTATACTAAAGAAATCTTTCTGATTTGGAGTTTTCATTATGTGCAACACACCTAAATATAGATAAAATAACCAAAAGTACAATTTTCGTCAAATTACATTAGATGCCCATTGATCATGATGATTTAGCAGATTCCAAACTGTATAAAAACTGTAACAACTCCAGATAGATTGAGCAAAATCACAACAGGAATCTTGCTTTGCTTAGTACTTTTGAGCAAGTTGTGACTTAAGATTAGTTTTCTCATTTTTGAATTAATTCAAAGTGCCAGCAACATTTTGTTGTTTAACTTCTTACTCATCACTCTTTTCGTTCCTACGGCATCTGGGTGTAAAACAGCTTTGCAGCAGGTTTGCTTACAATGAGAACAATGAGCAGTGTAGAGTACTGACTTGTGTTTTCTGCTCAATTTATCCTACAGATCTCAACCACGTAAGTTAAACAATTCAGTAATCTTCTTTTAAACCAGACCATGAACTATGTTAAGTGCTAAAATGAAGCAGCGTTTCAACGTGAATTGCTCGTAAGACTAGGAAAATTCTCTACGAAAACACAATTTATTTAGAAAAATTCTCAAGTGGCTCTAAGAATTAAAAGAAAAAGGACGACCCCGTCTTTGCACATTAAAAACTGACGGTAACATTGAGAAAGATTGTGAAATTGTCCAAAGATCTTTACCTGGACATTCAAGCAAATGCTGAAATCGATGAAGAAACAGACAATTTTGGCATAAAAAATTGAGAGCAAAGGTTGTGTCAAAACTTCTCATTCTTGAATTTAAAAAAAAGCTCAAATAAACATTTGTACTGAAATCCTTGGTGATATCAAAAAGCACAAAGAAGCAAGTTCAAATAGGCTCAATCTTTGAAGGTTTTGAACACCTTTTGTAACCGGGTAAAAAAAATATAAACCGTGCAAGATTCACGATTCATGAATCTTTCACCACGAATTTTTGGCAAATAATATAAGCCCCATGTTAGACATTCACCATGTGACTTTCTATTTCCCAAAATCAAATCTGCATTAAAAGGAACCCTTTTCAAATCCATAGATACAATAAATCCACGCACTGTAATGCACAACATTGATCTGTATGGTGCTGTGTTTAAAGACCTTGGGACTGGATATAGATATGATATGAAGTAATCATTCTGAAGATCTGAAGAACAACTGGCTAAGAAAACAATCCGCTAATGAATAGTATATTTGGTAAATTTAGCGATCAAGTATTCCTCAATCTAAAAACATTCAAGGATCCGGTCTCTGTGGTGGGACGCTTATTGTGCCAGGGCCTGAAACTTAAAGTTTTATTAGTTTTATGGCAGATTTACTATTGGGAGTTGATTATTTTCATCAAGACTATCCACGTTCTATTTGTTGTTATTGCTGAGTATGACAAGTGTATATTTTTGACTTTGAAAGTGATGCTCAAAACACCAACTTGAAGTCTTGGCTGTAAATTTTTAACATTTTTGTGTTGTTTAGTACTGAGATCTTGTTTGAAATAGCGCAAAACAACGTTTTTAGCTACTTGATGCTGCATTAGAAAAAAAAGGTTGAGTAATGGATTTTGATCTGAGTCTGAAATTTTGTGCTTTAGTGATTAGAAATTTCCTAAATTCTAGATTTCTACATGTGACCTTTTTATTAGTTGTCGATTGTTATTGTTTGAGTTTTTGCAGTAGAAGTTTGCGCAACTACTGTTTACTGTTCTCTGCCTAATTTGAGCACTTCACTTGGGAAACAATGGTCTATACTTTTGACAAATTGTCGATGCGCTTTATGCGTGCAGTAATATCTTTGTCCTTCAATCAATATTTGTCCATTCCTGGCAGGTCAAAGATCACAATTATACTTTAAGGTAATCTGCAACAATCTATAGGCCTATAGATTTTTATCGTAGCAGAAATGCACCATGGCGTTTTGACGATCTTTGTTTTGTGCCAATAAAGTTTTCTTTCTGTCTCCATTAACCTAATAAGCTCAATGTATTTAAACTGCAACTTAATTGTATTGCCAGGTTGAAGATGACTAAATTCATAAAGGCAGATTTTAGGGCTAGATGCTGGAACATCTTCAAATGATAAATCTTGACTTTAACTTTTTATTGGAAACTGTAAAACACTAAATTTAATTTAATTGTAAAAAATGTGTCAACTCATCAATATCTTAATTATAATGGTAATAAACTTCTCATTGAATACATTCCAGTTCAAAAATGAGATCGTTGCAAATTATCCCAGACGATGAGATTTTTATTCTGTAGTAGTTACTTACTTCGGAATTTCCAAAGTTATTAGGGTTTGAAAAATACAATTTTAGAAGTTTTAAAGTATTTTCCTAATTGTGCTAATAATTATTGAAAGCGGGAGTTATTCAAAAACCGCAAAATCAACAAGTGTTTTGCAAATATAATACCTGCTTCCGTTGTGGTTATGAATAAGATTAGTTTCCAGTTTGTTGAGTTTAGTCTGGAATTGTTTCGCTTTGTTTACTAATTAGTCTCTTCCTTTAACAACGCAACTCTACCCTAGCTACTATATAATAAATGCATGTTTCTCAAAACAAATTATTTATCTCGCAACATTTATCAAAAGTTGACGTCTTCCTTTTTGAAGACTTTTTTCTTTTCATTTAATACCACTTCACTTCTTTTATTCTTTCAATTTTATAATCTCCAATAAATCTTTCAATGATAACTCTTGGTTATCAAGTACTTTAATATTATACTTAATATGAAAATATGCAGATGGTAACAATGAAATTGAAAATGCTAAAAGGGATCAAAGGGAACGTTAAAATTGATCACCATGACTACTTTAAGTGACGTAATATACCGCCTTGCCAGGTGAGATATGAATGAATCCCGAACGCGTGACATTGTTGATCCTCTTAGTCCTTGTTTCTGCCAGGATCATCCTATTGTTGGCAACACGTGCAAGCATATGCCACCTGCGGGTAGAATCTGTCTAAATGTACTCCAGTGCTGATGTTGATCGTTAAGCAGTAAGTAAATCACAAGGGATATAATGTTAACATGTGAACTCACTAAATTGTTAAAAATATTAAAATTAAATCAAATAAAGATATTGATGACGTCATATGTTATGTTTATTATAGAGAATTTATCTGACATAAAAAGTCTCAAGAAGTACTAGTATTATTGTAAAATGATTTCACCTTTTCGGACATTTTTATAAAACTAGAAGATGGCAATCGTTTTAGGGTGAGCGCACAGCCTCCCCGTGGGATATCAGTTCCGGGCACAACGCGTGATTTTCTGCTTCTCAAACGCTTGTTTGTCAACGCGACGCGCGTCCTGCCGGACATTACAAGGGGTTCTGCCCCTTGGTCGGGGTGGAGTCGCTGAGAGATTGATTGATTCATAGTGTAAACGGGCTGTTATTAAAATTTATGGATATCTCTATGTGCAAATCTGTCTACCTTTGAAATACCTGTGGGGACAATCACGTTCGGAAAGAAATTCTTCAGATGTTTTTCTTGTTTCTACAGTAGTACTGAAATAACGACAATTGCAAAGTGCAATAGGGTCTAATTATAAGAAAGGGAGAATTGCAGTATGTTGTGTATTAAGCAGAGAGTGACACGCAGCTGCCACTATTTAGTCACAGCACTAACGTTGCGTATGAAGTTTGACGCGCATCAAATTCTCAATTTGTCGCAGAACAAAAGATAATCACCTGTTTGTGCAATACTGCCCTTTTATTAAAACGATCAGTTTCCCCTATTTTTGGGATAATACCAAAATATGTCCATTAAGTTTTACGCTTGGTTTTATGCTCTGATTTCTGGTATAAATTATTCTAAATAATGAGACACGTGTGTTTTTGCATAACATCGAAGAAAGAATATTTTTTAATCCAAATTTATATTTTTGTTTGCCTAATCACGTTTTTAATTTTCGGTCATCATGACAGATGTAGCCATGCATTTTCTTTTTGATTATTCATAGTTTACGTTTGCAAATTTTTAGATAAATTAAATTCTGGTAGGAACACACAGTATAATAAATCTTTCAGCAGTTTCGTAACATTGTCGTTCTAGAAAGTTGCTGGTTTCTCGTCTAGTAAATCTTTTCTCGCAATTTTGGAATTTGCATACGACGCTCCTGCCTTATCGCGTCAATACGGGTCAAATTTCCACATTATTAGTTCTGTACATTTTTAACTAGCATCTCTCTCTTGAAGCAAATAGCGCATCTGTGAATCTCGAACCGGTAACTCGCGATGTAGGAATCAGTAGAGAGAATCAACAATGAGACAGTTCATCTAGTATTTTTGAACAAGATAGTTAGTGGTTTTTAAAACAAATAAATTTCTTAATTGCTGTGACAGTTTGTTATGCTACCCTCCCGTAATAAAGAAACGCCAGTTGTTACCGATCCAGAAAATAACTATTTTGATTGTTAAACGAGTAAATATATTACAAAGTGCAACATTTTTTATCAAAGTTATTAAAGGTGTGAATTGTAAGTTTAACTAACCTTAAAATTAGAATTTTTTTAGTAAACTAACCTTCTTTACACTACAAAAAGCAGTTTTTTGCATTAACTTTCACATAAATACGTGGAGAACTTATAACATTTAGCTTTGTTGAAAATCTACTTTGAATTTAATAAAAGCTCTTAGAATTTAAATTAAAAATTAATTAAGGAAATCACTTGGGTCGCATTAAAATTAAAATTGTACTCACTGAAGATACAATTGATCCTTTCAGAAAATTTTAATTATTGGAAAACGTTGAATATTTGCAATTTATATGTAAAATTTCTTCTGTTTCATTTTTTAAAAATCCGCACCAATATTTGATTTTGCATTCACTTCAATAACTTAAAATGATTTTCACCGAATTTTAACGTATATTCGATGTGTAATATAAAAGTCGTCAGATAACAAAAGAAGATAGGGGCGAGTTTATTTACCCCCTTCAATAGCAAAACGTGAAGTGTGTGATTTGCAATGTATAATATAAAAAAGCGAAGAGCTAATTGAGGCATAAACGAGTGTTCTAATATTTCTACCTATGTGGTCTTCAATAATCGTAAATAAAAGGCTCATTGAGCATGCGAATGGTTTACATAAAATACCTACCATTATTGTGATGCAACCGAGCATATTAGTTTTCAATCTGAAATATTCTGGATGTCTCCAATGTGGTCACATTCATCACAATATTATTATGTTTGCATGGTCTATTTTAAGGGGAGTACAAATCTAATATTCTTTCTAGCAGAAAATAATTTTTTTCTGCTGTAAGTGTTTGGTTTACATGTTTAAATGCAGAAGCTTTAAAATGCAGTTTGCTGCTATTAGAAATAAATACATCCGAGTGATCAGAAAACTTTGTAACTTAATAGGCCCGAATTGAAATTCGCATTTTCATATTTTCTGTGAATGGAATCTTTTTTACTTTTCACTGAATTTCGGCTGGAAATCCAATCCTGTACACGTTAGGTACAATTGAACTACAGCCTCACTTGCTTCATTCCAAACCATCATTTTTTGGCCACAACCCTAAATATAAGCAAAATAAAAAACCAAAAAGCAGCAAATCCAAATAACCCCAGTATGCCTATAACCATCTGCTCTATCTGTTAGTCAGACTCCTGCAGGGGTTGACAAATGTATAATCGTAAACACGAAGAGTTCTAGCATAGGCTACAGGTAGACGGATTCGACTACAAACATACACCGAGCCACTAGTAGTATTTATCGAGACGGGCCCATCTCAATTTTACTAAGCTTACAGAAGTTCCCTCTATCTGGTAAATCAATGATAAACCTTACACTGGTAATACCTTGGGAAAAACGTTCCGGAGAGAATCATATCTAGAAGTACGTAAGGACCACCCAGGGATTTTTTGCACACTTCTTCGGCAGCTTGCTCGATTTTCATAACTACCACTACTGCAGACGTTCATTTTGTGCGGGTTTGCGTGTGTGTACTTGAGATTAAGCTTCATTATGATTCATTCATGATTGATTAACTGAAGCTCAGTATCTTCCACTGTCAAACGCTCACAGTGGAGCTACTAATCAAGCAGCAAACGAAGAAGAAAAAGAAGAAAAAGAAAAAGAAGAAGAAAAAACAAAAAAAGAAGAACAAGAAGAAGACCTGCTTTACAACATCCATTGATCGCTCTCTTTTACCGTCGGCTACCAACGAATCAACATATAGTCATCACCAGAAGAGCAACAGCAACAGCAGCAAACCGGATTCACACTGATAAAGACCACAAGTGCTCGACACTCTAGAGGCTGAAAATGTCATCGCCGAAACAACCAGAATCACAATCTAGGCAAAACCTCTTGTTATCGCTTGCGATTACGAGAAAGTGATTTTAAGCTCCACTACACCACATCAATGTTCTGACTAGCAAAAGCATTAGCTTCGCAACCATCAAAGTTACCTTGAAGTACACTCGAAGTGCAGTAAATTAACAACAATAAAAACTTTAGTGGCTCTGACTATATTGAGTCCTTTGCACTTTAAAAATTCCTCCTGGGGGTTAGACTTAGAATACCTTTGGTTTCGGCTAAAATAATCATAGTAGTTGAAGCCAAAAAAATCCAATGGAACAAACAAAAGTGTAAAAGACACACCAGTAATTTGAAAAGCTCTGAATTTGAACTTCTTTTGTCTGTTTGACTTTTACAACTTCGACTTTGTGAGACTTTTGATGTTTGCAGTCTCTGAACTCATTTTGTACCTATCCAACTTTTTGCAACGCATTTACTTTTGTAATTCCTCACAAACGTAGCATCAAAGCGCACAAAAAGAGAGGAAGAACACTTCTTAATATCTCTGGAACGAATCCCTAATTATGATATGGCCTATGCTTACTTATGTACTTACTTACTTACTGCTAGCTTGTAGTAATTAGCTACCCAACAAGTTTGATTAAAATCTGTTCTCCAAAATTTGAAAATTATTATTGGACAGAATTATGGGCCGAACACTAAAATTGCAAATACCTATGCCTATGGTCTAACACTACCATATAGATACTTAATACATATTGTGTCTGGGTTTTTTTTGAATTGGAGTTTTGATAAGATAACAACAAGAATATTTGCAATGCCTACTCTCTTCAGTTTAGTTACCCTTAGTATCATCCCTTTTTGGACCTTGCAAAAGGAAAAATATTTTTTAACTCAATGAAGGTTTTAATAAAAGAAATGCATCTGCATTTTGTTTTGTTTTTTGTTATTCTAAGAAATGATGTGCAAATTATTACTAAATTTTGTTTGAATTTCTCCATTCTTCTATTGTTCTCGATTACTATCTACAATTATTCAAATTCATTATTACAGATTAAATGGATGCATAACTGAAGTAGTTGTACAATAGTTGAGCAATAATGCCAAACTACAAGTGTTGGTGGTTATCGACCGCATTACACCTGCAGCTACATTCCGGACAAGCTTTTGCATTCTGTTGTTTGGATTGGTCTCATGGCCATAACTAGCAATTTTGTAACTTTGAAGATTTTATTTAAAAAATATCTCAGACTAGATTAATTCTAGCTTAATCATCAAGATGATTTACAAGTTAAGAATTTGAAAACAGATTTTGTTTTCTGTTTTATTTTCAAACAAAAAATTTCTTTCATCGATAGTAGTGGGGTAAGAATATAGCAATATGTAGGAATATGCGTTATAGCAATAGCAGCAACAACAAGCGGGTGATGGCATAGTAGTATACTAGAGCGTTAGCATTGAACTATTGTATCAAGACTGATATTAGATCTGAGCTTAATCTGCTCGTGTGTATATTAAAGCTTACGATTTTAAGCGCCGCCCTTCCAATGGCGTGCGCCGAAAGGCGGTACCATCAGCGTTACTTTACGTTGCGTAGGAAAGCGTCACGATGCCAGGCGTCGTTGTGACATCCTGACCCCTTCGAGGGTAGGGCGTAACAACCCCGATATCTGGTGTCACCAACAATCTATAGCAAAACCGACAGTAGTGCATCTCGGATCGGGATTGCAGGATTTAAGCAAAAACTTTTTCTCATTATTATTATTTTTCGTTTTTCTTAAACATTAATGTAAAGAAAAATAAGAACGTATTAAGTAAATAATGAAAAGAATTTAAGAGTGAACATGTGCAATTATTGTAAATAAATTCTTAATAATGTAAAAGAGTGACGAAGAAAAGTGAACTTAAAAGAAAAAGTGCCCAAATATTTGTTTTGTTTGATATTCGTAAAAATTAATTGTTTGGGAAAAAGGGACCTTTTAAAGAAAAGATGTTGGAATTTTATCCCAATTTAAATTTAAACCCAGCCATGCTTCCTGATCACGCTAGCATGCAAGGAATGGAATGCGGCGGAAGAAGTGGTGAGTATTTTCACTTTATACGTTTCTATTCATTTGTTGATTGCGTTTAAGATGTGCAATTGTCTCGATTCTCTGAAAAATAGTTTATTAGAGAATACCTGTTATTGTTTTTAATTAAATTCACTTGTTATTAAGCATCGCAATGACCGCGTGACTTTATCTTTTTAATTAACTTCGGTAATATGACTTGACAGACTTCTTTTTTAATTCGCTATGGAATGTAAAACAAAAGAAATAAATAACAATCGTGTTTGTTTTTCATTTGTTTTTTTGTTATTATTTCAATTATTTGTCTGATGAATACCATTTAAATAGTTACTTGGCTGGTTTTCATCCTTTTAGTTCTAGAAAATTTAAAGAAAACCAAGCGTTAAACTTAAAGATTTTTATTTAAAGATTAAAAGTAAATTTTATGCATAAAGAATGTAATATCAGAATTGCGTTCAGCGCCCACGCAAAAAGATTAAATGTGAGAGGTTCATTTGTTTTATTTTTTAGGGCAGTGAGTTCGCTGTTGGGATTTTGTTTACTTTTTAATAATTTGCCCGATCGTGAATGAATCAAATAAAAAGGAATTCAAATGTTTATAAATTGCTTGATTTATTTCTGACAAGACTTTAAGGTTACGTTAATATTTTTTGCGTTTTTTTTTTAAATCCATCAGGTTAATAGTGGAACTTAACCTATTTTATACAAGATGTGTTTCTAACTTGGTATGAGTTTTAGTTACCCTCCCTCTTAATAAATAAAATAAAAATTATCATTAGAATTTTATGAATTATTATCAAAATAAAAAACAAATAAAATTGGCGCCCAACGTGAGATTTTAATTTTTTAACTTTTAGTATTTTAGCGGTTAATTTCAATTGTAACTTATCCTAACCTAAAATAGGTACATATATAGCTAAAAGAATTTTACAAATTACACTTTATTTATAATTTGTAATGTTGAACCGAACAGAAATATTTTAATCTTTCTTTCAAATTATTAACAACAAAGAATTATTGTAAAGATTTATGTCAATCAAGTTATATAATTTCAGCAAGCAATGCATTACTATCTGGACATATAATTTGGAACCTTGAAAGCTTTTTGGCCGTTTTGGTATGCTATAGTAGCAATTATAAAGGTTGTTAGTTATCAGGATAGAAATATTTCAAATATCGCTTCAGATTATTAATTTCTTTATAAAGAGATTTTTAGAGATATACAGGGTGTCAATGAAAAATTAATAGTTTGATTTAAATCATTTTTTTAACTTTGTGTTTTACGCTTTGATATATGCAATTTTGATACCGAAAAGACGTCTGGTCCAAAATGGGCAACGTTTTTTAAAATTCATAATTTCGGTTTTAGGTTTTGGAACATTAACTTAACTGTGCGATAAGAAAGCTCGTCTTACAAAAGAAATCGTTTTATTTATTTTTACCTTCCCTTCTCTCTCCTCAAATATTCTTGAACATCCTTGAATTTCTGCGCTGGCTAAAGCACACTACTAAACGCATTTTCATATTTGTAACTTCAAACTTGACACCCTATATATTTGTAAAATAATTTTACGGTGTTTCATTGATATTTTAATTGCTTATCGCTGAATAGTTTAGGTTACTACAATCTTTGGTGAAAATTTCATCAAAAGATGAGACAATTACAAACCTTTATTATCAAAATATCAGATAGATTTACCCATAATATCAGCAACAAGTTTTATAATACTCAGATCTCTAATATTAAATTTTTAATTTTGGTTTTATTTTGTTCTCTATTACCTAAATAGTCTATAAACGATTTCTGACATTTACTTAAGGTTCTTAGTTAGTTCTTCTAGCTTACCCTATATAATTCCTTTGTCTAACATTTATAAAGTTTTATTGTAGAAAAGAATCAAATTCCTCCATTATCGATTCAGAAGGATTATTCAAGGGCCGCCCACCAATTTAGTAAGTATCTTGCTAGTCTCTCTTATTATCTTACAATCAAAACACGGCTTCAGATTAAACATTATTTTTGTTCTTTTGTTTTTGATTTAACCATATCTTTGGTTTTTGTTTTTGGTTGTTTGAAACAGTTCTAACATACCTAATGTACAATCCTAAAACCATGCATACCTCATGAATTGTGATTCAAATATTTTCTAATTGGTCTTGGTTTTCAAACCTAAGATTTTTCTAGATTCATTCATGACCATCACACAACCAGTTTCAATTTTTGGCAAAAGTGGATTTTGTTTCTTTTTTTGAAATCACGTATGCAAAACCAAAATAGATATTTTGGCAGAAACAGACTATTGTTTCAAAGCCTAAAGATCCTGATACTACGTGATCTTTTAATGATTGATTGGGTAGCGGTTTAGTCAATTTTTGGAAAACATCGAGATAAACTTTAGAAACGTTTCCGGCTTCTCTAAAAATGTTTGTTTTCCATTCATTCAATGCGTATTGAAATATGAGAAAAAACAAAGATTTTGTCAAGCTTATAGTTTTTACTTTTGGGCTTTTCATATCCACCGTTAGTCGTCTGGTATTGCTACTTTGCTTTACTAAATATTTCTACTGGTGGCTTACAAACATCAGTTTCACACGCCTCTTATGTAATTTATTATCAATACTAAAATGAAATTAAACGTTTTTCACTCAGTAAATAACAGAACGAGCAAACCAAAATTGAATAGAAATTGACGGATTTTCACCATTTTCGAGTATGTTAGTGCATTGGTGAGCTAGAATTTTTAATAACCACGGCTAACGACGAAAACGTCTTCTATGCCCATATACAAACAATTGAAAATCCGAAAGTAAGAAGGCTGTCTTTAGGAACCACTAGTCTATCTAATCATGAAACTTGATCTAATTTCATAGGTGTCCATCAGTAGAGAGCGCAATTGAATTTTTGAAAGGTACCGAAATGGAACTAAAGAGTTCGGTTCTACTAATGAATAATTTCACAGAACCGGTGAAACAAATTTTTCATCTTTCTAAATTTCGCCGCTAGAGATCACGGCAAAATGGCCAAAAACAAACCATAAAATTTTTTTCTTAATAACGGTAAGAGATAAGCGAGTCGCGTTTGCAGATTTGTAAATAGGAGACCGTCAGACGTTTTCATCGTGCAGGTTTCCCAGTGAAAAACAAAACACGATCGTCAATTCTGGCCATTTGAGAAAAATGGCGAAAAATATCAAACATTTCCCGATCGCCGAGAGATTTGAGTACGTGTCTGGAAACAAGATTGATGCAGGTAGAATTCGATCTTCTTTCTTCTTTCCTTTTTATTTCTGCCCCATCACTTAGGGAGAGATGGCTTTTTTCGGCATATTTTGGGAATGAAACATCCCATTAATCTGGGACTTTTTTAATCATAAATGAAACCAAATAATTCATTTGATTGTTTTTGATTAGGAATTTCTGAAAATCGGATTTTGACCACCTTTGAATCATTTTTTACAAAATTTCTTTGTTCCATCGAATATCTTGAAGCTCGAATAACTGTACCCAAAAACGGCCAAGCATAGGAAAATGATGTCTAACGATAGACTTTCAAACCTTGAACACGGATCCGAAGAAAAAAAGCTTCTATTGGTCTATTGGTTACGACCAAATTTATTACACAATTGTTTATTGATGAGAATTAACCTTTCAACAGAATCAGTAGTTAATGTTAGGAGAGAACAACCTTTAAAAAAACAAAATTTTCGTCTTGTTTCGTTGAAACTAAAAGTTTAATTTTGAGTATCGAAACCTTACGTCAGCAAGCTTTTGTCGATTTAAATTGAGCATGGGTTGTGTTATACCACGCCACAAATTCGGAGACTAGGCTTTAATTAATTGTAAATTATAATTTATTGTTTTCTTGTTAACAGATAACTTGAGAAATTTGTTAGAATTTTAATTTTAAATTAACTACAAATTTCCCATAAGATAAAAACTCAGAAATTTTGATTAACGATTATAAAGACTTAACTGAATTAACATTTGGTTTTGAGAAATTGCAAAATTGTAACTTTTAAAATACTAAGTAAGGTCTGGGGTCTTGTAATTTTTATTTGATCTCTCTGAGCTCTTAAATCAGGGCAAATTTGCAATTTAATTTAAAATTAAAACTTTTAAAAAATTCGTTTTTAATTTTTTAGTTATTTTCAAATTTTACTGAAGATAATTGTATCATTAGGTATAGATAAATTAAAATACAGCGTCTACACATACAAGTATAAGAAGGAAACATCTTCTATCTCACTTGAATCTTCAAAATTGAATAAAAAATTTAAGAGAATCGAATTCTAAAAAGTTTACCCATCTATTTGCTGCATCTCGAAGTCGGTAAAAGCATCATCTGCAGAACACACAATGCTCTCGTGTGTCCACGGGGGCGTGAGATTGAAACATCTAGGCCCCAGCAGGAGCAGGATCACGGTTGAACGGGCACTCAATCGGCCATGTCTGAGCTTTGCTCGTGGTTCCCTAATGGTTCCTCATGCGACGCTAAGTGCACCGCTAATCACGTTGTGTCGATTCATTATGCGAAACCAGAAAACGTTTTCGTTGTTCAGACTCACTTTGGATGTCTTGCTTTCCGCCAAAGTATATAGAGAAGACTTGGTTCAGTCATTATCCTTTTTCCGGTGATTTCTAATTCAACAAGCGTTTAAATCATTAATATTTATTTCTCTAATCGTATCTATTTTTATGGAAACAAAGATAGGTTCATTTTTATATCATATAATCGATTGTTTTGAGGTTAGAATTCTTGAGAAATATTTAAAAACGCATAAAGATTGTGTAAATTAGATTTTTATTGTTATGAAGGCTATTTTAATATACTACAGTTTTGCAAAGTATAACATATAACACTTAAAAAGAAACGTTTCCATTTGTTGCAGATGCCAGCATAATAAAATGTGAAAAAACGTACGAAATGTGCGAGGGTTGCGGCCAGAAAATCCACGATCGGTACCTGATGCGAGTTGCAGACGCAAGCTGGCACGAACATTGCCTTTCCTGCTGCGTCTGTGGCGTTCTTCTCAGCCATTCCTGCTACACCAGAAACACCAAACTTTATTGTAAAGCAGATTATGATAGGTAATCTTCTTTATATTATATATTTTCTTTCTTTTGTTTTTCCATCTCGTATTTGTTTCTTTTATTGCTCTTTCTTAACACGAGGAAAACATTAATTTACTTGGAAAAAGAAGAATAAAAATAAAATTGTCTTTTGTTGTGTGGAAAGTGTGCTACATAAATTCAGAAATATTTTTTTACAATCATTAACTAACGTAAACACTTAAACACGTGCCTTTGTACGTACGTATGAACTTGACACGTAATTGTAGTTATCTAACCGATACAGTTAGTGTAACATTGATTTATGAGGTGTTGTTGGAATTAATATAGATTTTGCAATAAAATCTCATTGCCTTTTAAATATTAAAATGGAAAATTAGTTGTGATCAATAGAACCAATATAATTTATTTATTAGCAGGCATACTTTTGGTGGGAGAAGACAGAACTAAATTATAAAGAATTATAAGAAATTCTTTATGTCCAAAAAAAATTTTGATCATCGCAATTACTGAAAGTATTCAATTCAGTCTTGAGGTGCTGCATAACTAACGATAGATGTCGTTGCTGATAATCTCTCACACTTCCAGAGAAACGTTGTTCGTGTAAATCTACTTTCACAGCATTCTGATTTCCTATGATCAATGATGGTCTAAAGGTTACAAATTAGTTTCCAACGTTTTGGCCATTCCACGCAAGTAAATAAACATGAAGAAGACAATTTCCCTATATAATTATTGAAGTTTTTTTAAAAAAGATTAATCTGTCGAAGAAGACTGTTTGAAGAAATCTTATCCCGAAAGTTCATCTAAATCTGCCATCTGACAGCACATAAACTTTCAGTATAATTTAAAACTTGGCAGTGCAACGACGCTATTTTGGCTTTGTCAAGGGTTGTGGTTTGGCGGCTTACAAGTTTAAATAATGGAACTGGGTCTACTTTGAACTTTACCAACACCATCATTTATTTTAATGGAGAATTAGGCAAAACTTGTTACTTAAAGGTATGACCAATCAAGCACCTGAATTTGTTCACCTCGAAGGTATATTTAATATCTATGAGAAGATTTTAGGATTCAAACCCAAAACGCTGGCAGCAAACACTATAATCTATTAATATCAAACTGAGCAAGATGAAAAGACTGGCTCAAATAAAAAGAACCATGTGGACTAACCTACAGAATACTGAGACTGAGAATGGCAGTCGTTGACATTAGGTCAGACTACACCGTAAGTGACCAAATCTGCCCTCTTTCACGGACTGCATTATTCCTCTAGCTCATCCACATAGAATCCTTCAAATAACTAATGATAGAGAAATCTGGACGAACTCTGAACTTTAACTACAAATAACACAACTACGAAAGGATATTGTGCAAAAGATTGTCAGAAGACGTGGTCGGTAAATGGTGAATGAAACTTGGATTGGTTGAGTAACAATCTTGAAGAGGGTGTTTTGTATCTGCTCACGGAAGCAAGGAAGTATTTTTAGTTCTCACAGTTCCTGTACGTCTTGGCAGAATCAAATCCTCAATTCTCACTGGAGAGTATTTTATATCTAATTATTCAATAAACAGATTTTCCATAATTTGAAAGTGATCTAGGAATAATCAACCTTTGACCCTGTAGAAACTCAGAACCTTCTTTTTGCCCAAGAATAAGAATTTAGAAGAAGAAAACTAAAGATTAGAATAAGAACCTGTGCCTGTTCAGAATGCAATGCTCTAAATACGTGGTTTTGTTCCCAGTAAAACAGAAAATGTTATTAACTTGTTTGTTCATTTGCATAGACCTCTTTTTATCTGCTTGTAACCCATACCAAACAACAAACTTAATCATTGCCAATGCCTGGTCCTCCATTGCAAGTTAAAAATTGAAAGTTCCGATTTAAGGTCTTTAACTATCAGTGAATCATTAGGCAATAATCGTAGAAGTACCTTTGGTATGGGGTACAAGTAAGTAAATAGAGCAATCTTGGAAAATTATAAGTGCCATATCAACGTCAAAGAAACTTATTTGAATGAATGGTCTAGTGTGTGCAACTGTGACCCTTTTTGCAAATTAAAATTAGTCACCATAGAATACTAGCTAGAATTTCTAACAACATAAACAAAAAGTGTTCAGACAACCAGCCCAAGAATCCAGCATTGGAGACAAGAAGAACTGTAGTAAAATGTATCCTTGTTGGAATTAATTGGTCCTTATTACGTTAAAAGCTAGAAAACAAGGTACTGACAGTAAATCTAAAATGCTATTCTTAAAGTATCCCAGGTGATGTTGAGTTCTAGATCCTTTTATGTCAACAAAGAGATACAAAGATTTCCTATATTGGAAGGATGAAAAACAGTGATTGTTTTGTAAAGTCATCGAAATTGATTTTGTATGATGAAGATCTGGTCCGTCCACAACCCAGTAAATCTGGTTAAAGGAGAACACTAATCTTTCATTGCGACTGGATCAAATTTCTAACCCAAACGCAGATTCAGAAACACAGAAGATATTTGAAGTTCGTTTGTGTTGCTCAGAGAAGAAATTAGATTTTTGGGACGATTTTCAAGTTATTTGTAAGCAATTATGTGTGGGATTGCTCTTTTGTTTTCTTTTTTTGACGGGTATTTTTTGACCAGTATTTATAAAGTATAACTAACATAAAAAAGCTAATGGAAGGCAGAGCCTCACTATAAGTCACAAAAGGGGATCTGTAAAGGGGTAAAACACAACGCATATTTGAGTATAGCTAATCTAAGAAAGAAAATAGTTGACCGAGGGCAAAATCCAACTACGTCCACCGTAGGTGGATTAATGGACGGCGAAGCCTCACTGAGATGGCCTCACTTCTTTATTTTCTTTGTTAACTGATTCAAAACACTTATTATAATCTAAAGTCAGTGATAGTGGTGTAGGGTCACCACGGAAAAAAGATAAAAAATTTCGAGAGTGTGTAGGTTAAAAAGACAAGTATTGAAGAGAGATAAGAAAAAGAGGATGAAGAGACCACGACTACTCCTTTAGCCGTCTGGGGGCTGCAGGCTTTTTGAGAGGACAAAGGAGTGCAAGTTGGTAGAGCCACCCGCAACACCAGTTATCAAAAAAGTGAAAATATAGTATGAGACTATCGAGCTACAGCCAGCAGCCGCCGACCAAAAGTCTGACTAATATAATAGTGCCAGGCAACGTCTTTGAGCGTTTCTGAGCGTGAAGACGTTGTCCAAAAAACCGCGTGCCGCTGTAGGGCAAAGCCTCACTATAAGCTACCGAAAAGAGATTGTTGGAGACTAATACACGTCACGACTCAGAAGGCTAGTAGAGGCAAAATCCAACTGTCTACTGTAGTAGGTGGCTTGATGGAGGGCGAAGCCTCACTGTAGGCCACCATGTTTGCGTATAGTTGACCTAAGAAAGTTAATAAAAGGGTGAAGCCCATCTGTGTCCATCATAAGCGGCCCAATGAAAAAGAAGCCTTACTGTAAGCTACCGAAGGAGGCCTGTTGAGTGAAAGGAGTAAACCGCAAGACGTGTTTAGGTATAGCTGACCTAGGAAAGTTAATAGAGGGCAAAGTTTAACTATATGCCACCGGAGGTGGCTGAATGGAAGGCGAAGCTTCACTGTAAACCACCAAGGAGAGTCTGGTAAAAGGTAAAACTCGGCTCGTGTTTGAGTACAGCTGGCCAAGAAGGTTAATGGAGGGCGAAGCCCGACCGCGTACCATCGTTGATGACCAGATGGAAAGAGAAGCTCTCCTGTAAATCATCGAAAGGGATATAACTTAAAAAAGTTAATGGAGGGCAAGTCGAAAAACCAAGCCCGACATTCCCAAAACTATGGGTCACTGTAAGTGGCAAGTGAAAGATGAAGTCCGACCTTTTTTGAAGCTATGGAATATACTTCTACCACTACCAACAAACCGAATTCCATCCGTTTGCAAGATATAAACAAAAGAAGACAAAAGGCTAAACGTAGAATTGTTTTTGTCTGGTTGAAATTAAGTTTGGTTCTGTAGGCATGCATCTAACATTTTAAAAAATGACAAAACTAGAATGAAACTTCCGAAAAAGCACAGTGTAAGTTTTATTTGACACGCTTTTGTTTCTATCCGTCTCCTTCCTCATTGTCAACTAAGAATAGTAGGTTGTGTCATCTCTTTCCGGAATGAAAAGTCTTATAGACACCTTTTTGCTGTTTATAATGCAGATAGCCTATAGTATAGGGTATAATATGGATGTGATTTAAGTGGACCCTCATTTGTTTTTTATAACTTTTGAGAAAACGTCTACATCATAATATGTCTTTTGACACTTTACAGCGTTGCATTATTGGGGATTTAATAAAAATAATTTATCTCAGATGAACAGTTCATTCAATTGTCTACAAAATAGACTATTTTCATCCGAGTTTTAAAAACAAAAAATAGTGCAAGAATCCTCGTGTTTAGGAGCAACCAGCAATTAGCCGCGCTGACGATGAAGAGTTCCTGGACGATCAACAGCAAATGTCAAGCAAAACTCTTAAAAGCGCTTTCTTCGATAACTACCACATAACGAAACAAATGACATTCCGCCGAGAAAGTTAACACCGTTCATCTTCTAAGTTTGAAGTCTGAAAATGTTAAATAACAGCTTTTAACAGGCTAATATAGATTGTGAATTCCTAACCTTATTTTAATTTAATGTAATGTGCACTTCTATTATCAATTTTGAGACAGCATAACGAAGATTAAATTTAGCCTTGGTGACATAACAAACTTCATTCACGTAGGTGTATACGTGGCGATGTATGTTGACCTTTAAATAATGCACAAGTACTTCAAAACAATTGCCATTTGAATGAATGATTGTTAACATATCTATGTAAAAAGTAGGCTACTTAGAACTAAACAAGCTTTCGAATCGACCAACAACAGAAGCAAAAGAGAGAACGCAAATTAATAATTTCAAGGACACAATTTATAAGAGATACCTTACTCCTTTGTTAAAATATCTGTGTTCCGCTGATCCTTTGACTACTTTTACATCCTCACGTCTTCCTTGTATAGGTAGAATACAGATTATTCGAAAAATTTATAATTCTACGTTTGAGTACGCTTTCTAACATCAAAAGACTGCATAACAATTGGATCCCCTCGAATTCCTTACAAAGCAATATGAATAGAGCAAGGCGTTTTTATTGGATTCGCTTCGCCGCCTTCTGGCTCTCATAATGTAATGTGATGTATGAAAGTATAGAATATTCAACGATGAGAGAACGTGTTGTCTGCTTGTAGACTTTTTTTTCCTTCTACACGAGAGCGACTGAAAAATTATTAAAACAAAAACATTTTTAAATTTTCAATTTTATTCTCGTTCTAAATTGCTATTAATTATAATTTTCTTTTTCGTAGAATATTTGGAGTTAAATGTTCAAGATGTGGGGATCGAATACTTCCACACGAAATGGTAATGCGAGCTCAACAGCACGTTTTCCATTTAGCCTGTTTTGTATGCGTGGTTTGCTGTCAACCTTTACAAAAAGGAGAACAGTTTGTTCTTCGTGCGGGGCAGTTATTCTGCAGGCAGGATTTTGAGAAAGAAATGTACCTTATGCAACAAGCCAGTTCGGGAGATGATGATTTACTGGATGAAGGAAGACCGAGGGATGGTAGAAGAGGACCTAAACGTCCTAGAACTATACTGACATCGGCACAAAGAAGACAATTTAAAGCATCTTTCGAAGTAAGTCCAAAGCCATGCAGAAAAGTACGAGAAGCCTTAGCTAAAGAAACCGGACTTAGCGTAAGGGTTGTACAAGTGTGGTTTCAAAATCAAAGGGCGAAAATGAAAAAGATACAACGTAAAGCTAAGCAAGAAGATGGGAAATCTCCTGGAGATAAAGATAAAGGAGAGAAAGATGAGAAGATTATTAAACAAGAATCACCATCGAGTGATCAAGGTCATTATCTGGGTCTTGGTAGTATGAGTGATTCTGCATTTCCTACATCTAGTCAACCTCTCAATCCAAATATACCATATTCGCCTGATGGTAAGTTAATGATTTTATCATTGTGGTGATATTAATAATTAGAATTATGTTTGCAGATGCATATCCAGCACATTCTGGTGAAAGTTTTTGCAGTTCAGATATTTCGCTGGATGACAGTACGAATTTTGATCATTTGGATGAAGCGACGTCGGATACGTTATCATTACAAAATATGGAATTACAAACGTCACATTCACGATCACATGATACAATGCCATCTGGTGCCATTGCAAATCCCATCGATAAGCTCTACCTCATGCAAAATTCTTATTTTAGCACGGAACAATAAGATTTAGTGCAAGAGAGAATATAAACTGTAAAATACAATTTTGATAACTTTTGAATGAAATGATTCGATATCTATATTCTCTGTTATAAGAAGCTTTTTGCTTGTTTAATTTGTCAAAGAAATTTGTTTGTCTGTGATTTTTCTTTTTTAATTTTTAGATGGTCTCAGAAGTTCTGACAATTGAATATCAAGATTGCACAAAAGTTTGAAAACGGTAAAATTGTCACAAAGGTTACATAGATTTTTTGCTTAAATCGATAGAACAAAAAAGGTTTGTTTTGGCAATTAAAAACCAAAGAGTTTTTGGAAACCAACTATATTTGCAAAAAAGTTTTTGTATTCAGAATTCTAAACTTGGAATCTTGATTTTTTATGTTTCTTTGCTAGGTAAAGGACAAATGTTTCAAAAAATAGTGATAATACCCGCATTAAAAGTCATTTTTGGATTACATAGTGTCAAAGTCAAATACGCTTCACAATGTCTGCATATTAGCATCAAATTCAAAGACACTCTGTACAAACTGGAACGCCCTCAAAAAAGGCTCTTGCTGCCATAAATCACATTATAGAAGTATTAACCAAAAAAAGTTATTGCAAAAACTTTGAAAATGAAAGGCATTGTTTTGGATACGAATCAAGTAGGTCCTTTTCACAGGAATAAAATCAAAGTGATGCGATATGCCAGTTAATTAAATATGAAGGCTTGGTTAATCTCGAACAATGAGGTGCACCTGGGCCTATTTCTGACACCTGACACTTCTAGTGTCTTTTCTAATGTTCACTTCCTTATATTGTGAACATTTTTAAAGCTTTCTATTTTATTGCAAGATTTATGATCTCGAATGTTTTTGGATTGGCCATCAGAATTGCTGATGGTGTTGGATTTGGTTACAATGGGATCTTAGACCCATTTCTAGACCATGATTCTGTAATATTTGTATATCTGACACTCTTAGTGTTTTTTTCTTACGTTCATCTCTTTATGTTGTGAACGTCTTTGTACAACCCAGGCAGAACAGCTACGTTAAGAAGACGTCTAGATAGGGTTCCTTAATTTAACATTTCATAAATGTGATATTGTAAACCTATATATTGACGTTGAATAAACGTCGAATATGTGTTTCTGCAAGCCCCATGGTTTACTAAAAGGCATACCTTTATATCGTGTGCATTTTACACACGACAATAAAAAGCAGTTATAAAAATAAATTCTAATATATTTAGATGTTATTCTTAGTAATTAATCTGATAGATTTCTAATAATTTAAAGAAACGTATATTTCTTTCTTGTCAATTACAAATCATATCTTTCATCCTTTATTAATTAAAGTATTGTATTAATAATTAAAATAACGTAAGAATTAATAAAGGATGAAGAAATGTGGTTTGTACTTAATAAGAAAGGAACAGTACTCACGGTCTTGCGACAGTAAACAAATCTAGGTTGTCCCCAAGAAAACATTCTAATGTTTATACGTCTATATTCTGTTCCTATTGTAATGTTTTTGCTATTATATTTAGAAACAATAAATAGTGTTTAGTTTCTATATTTATTTTATTTATTTGGTGATCTTTATAAGTAGAAACTACCTGTCACACGGAGTGAGACATGTGGAAGACCCACTGTAGGTATACAGTTCATGATTAAAGCGGTATGTTATCAGTCGTTATTTAGTAAAACTCTAACGTTCTTTTATTTACTTTTTTAATTGAGAAATGACTGATAACTTTCGTTTATTCGATTATATTGTTACGTTAGATGTGTCATACCCGCCTATGGCGGGAGCCCGCGTGTACCGCTTTAATCACGGGTTGTATTTTCGACGTCCTCGAGACGTATATTACCTACGTGATTGACACGTCTAATACCGACGTCAGTCTAACGCTGGCATTGTTACGTTTTATATACGCCTTTTACACCTCAAACATCGTGTCATGCTGACGTATAAGCAAACCTCATTTCGACGTATAAATGACGTGAATGTTCTACCTGGGATGTTACTGTTCTATTGAGAGATCTATAGTCTCTTTCAGGGTTGCTGTGTTAGCCATCATAACCAGTAATGGCGTTTTGAGGGTTAGAGTGTTAGATTTGATTGTGATTGGGCACACTAGTGTCTTTTTAAATGTTCATTTCCTTATATTATGGATGTTTTTCTACAAGTCCTTGTTCTATTAGGAGATTGATGGGTGTTTGGTTTGGCCATCAAGACCTTTGCCAACAGGAGCTTTGTTGATTTGGCTATGGTATCATATTTGGGTTTCCAGTTGAAATACCTGAGTCTAGCAGGCTAGTTTTATTCAAACTTGCGCATCTATTGTTTATGATCAGAAAAGTTATACTGGGCCTGATCACAGATTGTAGGTGCATTAAAATTGCCTTAGATTTTTTCCCTGTCTGGGCAGTTTGCCTTTCCTTATCACAAGAAAAGTGTCTGTGTGTGACACCTATAATGCTAATTTCGATTTTATTATTGGGCCACTGCGTTAATTCTTAGAAAGACTCCATGGCTGATATAAAACCATTTACTCTCCTATTCTACCATCGTTTTTGGCTCAATTTCAAAAGATGTAAAAACTGACCTCAATAAAGATAAATCTTTCCCTTTAAAATGTTAATGTTTTTCCTCTTATAGCTATTCCAAAAACTAAATCAGCAGAAATCCTTACAAATCCTGGAATATTTCATAATATTCAATTTCAATTTAGAATTTTGAAGTTGAAATCTTTTCTGTTTAGTTTGTTTTTGTTCCTATACCGACTGCACCAAAATTGTAACGCTACAATAATAGAAATTATTAATTACACTTTACTTGCCCTACTTTATTAACTGTAAAATACTGCAATCACACAAAGGTACCAAATTTAAACATAAAAAATTTTTAAGTTACAAGAATTACAACTTAACAACTGAAGTAAAACAATTTTGTAAGAATTTTCTTAGTCAATAATTAGTTTATAAATTAATAATACAGTTTTGGATAACAAATTGATAAGCACACGGTAATCTTGCAATTTAATTGTTGGATCTTTTACATTATATTATATACAACAGAGAACTTGTTTAAATTTGTAATACTTTTTGATCTATCTTGTTCAAACTTGTCATTCCGATAGAAAAATTGCAAATAATTCAGTTTTCTTCACTTTACAATTGACATCAAAAAAAATTAATAGATAGAATCAGATTGAGTATTACAGATTTGCCCAAGTAGACATTTGGCATAGAATTAAACTTGTTCGATGTAGTAAACATTTTAAAATATATTTTGTAAGCATGTATAACAGTTTACGTTGCCTTTAATTAAATTATGACAAATCTTATTTATAATACCATATATATGTTCTGTAAATATAATCTTCCTATCAATTGTGTGTTAAAAAAACAAATTTTATATAGATCTATATTTGTCAATGTATATAGTAATCATTAAGTTATATTTCTCTGGTCGAATTATTCATTGTGATCATATATCTATGCCAAATATATTAGAATTAGGTAGTCATTGCCTAGATTTTATTATGTCTATTTTAAATAAATAAATAATAATTAAATTGACTTTTTTTCTACTAACAAGAATAGTCTGTTATTTCTATGTAAACAGGAAAGATCGGTAAGTCGTGTTGGGAAAAGTTAGGTTCAGTTGCATTTTGTTTGATTTTTTATAATAATTATACTTTGTATATGTAATTCATGTACTATGATTACTAAATGAAACAAATTTATTAATGCTGTAATCTTCATTATGAAAAAAATACAAATAAAGTTAATTTTGTATCATTTTGGTACCAAAACTGCCATCTTTTAATGAGTAGTCAAAAGTATTATTATACACAGAATGTTTCTGATAAGATTTATCTAATTTCAGGAAATATCTAAATTTGTTGATTTATATGCACAAAAATTAAATGAAAATAAACAAATGTACAAAAAAAAAGTAGTTCCAACAATTTATAAAATTACAGATTCATTTTAGATATCAAATTATTTATTTACAGAAACATTACCTACACACATTTCTAGATTGTAGTTAATAACATAGTCCTTATTCTTATCTATTAAGTAAAGTAAGAGAATTAAATATAAAAAGGAAAATTAAAACTTCAGTTTATCGTGTAGGTACGGTAGCTTCTTTACGTGCAGCATCTTGTAAGAGTTGTGTGTCTACTTCATCTGCTGGTAATTGAACGTATCGGACAACTGATCCACGAATGAAACAGTTTTTAACTGATAACTACAATAAGAAACGATTTAAGTAACATTTGGTTATAAATATTTAAAAGATACTTACCATATGGGGGTATTTCTCAGTGTCCGTTACACTGATATCTGTTAATTTTATATTAAGGTACTGATCAACAGAGTGGAGAGTCCCGCAAATGCTAAAAATGAGTTTGAAATTACCAAAAAAATCTAAATAATTTTAGGTTAGGTTTACCTTAAATCGTTTTTAAGCTCCACCACTACGTCTTTGCCAACTAAGGACTTGAAAAATGAATAAAACAGCTAGAAATTAAAGTGATTAGGCATTTTTTAGAGCAGAATATTTTGTAAACTTACCATTTTTTAAACTTAAAACTATGTTTTAAACTATTGTTAACTGACGCTATCGCTGTCAAACGTTTTAAAAATGGTTAGGTTAAAGACGGTATTATGCAAGAAAGAATTCTTACATTTAAAATTCACTAAAGTTGAAATTCGAAAGTTATTATGCAATAGAATTGTTTTGCTACAACTTTCTAATGTAGCAATACAGATTTAAAAAATGAAATAAAGCGATTAAGACTAATTATTTAGATTTATTTATTGTTACTCCTTTTATCAAACACCATCCACTTCAACCGAACAAATTTAAAGATTTTATAACCTCACTTCTAATTGTCAAAGAATAGCGTTATAAACATTTCTTCTTATTTTAGTCAATTAATGTTTATTACTATTAAAACAAGATGAGCATACCCAAAGAAGCATCTACTACAAACAAGAAAAGTCACAAAGAAATTTTAACACCACATAGGTTAACCGTTGCTGTATTGATCAATGAATATTTCAAATTACGAGAAGCTGGTAATTTATATATCATATTACAATTATTGTATTTTATCTTGAAAGCCTTCCAGATACTCATCAACAACTATCAAAGAAATACAACAGAGATTTCTGTATATTACTTCTCAAATTAATTCAAAGTCCAGACTTAACACTGTTTGATCTTCAAAATGTGTTAATATCAGGGAAATATATGATGATACCATTACTTATTACAAATTTCAATGAAACCTTAGCACAATTAAATGCTGAAGGTACAGGATTCCTGCTAAACTTAATGAGCGACATTGGAAAGTTAATATTGCGAGATTCCGATACAGTCGTTAATAAATTACTTGCACAAATTAACAAAAACAGTATTATAGGCAAGTTAAAGTTGAAACTTAATTTTCTTTTAATAAAAGTATATTTGTACAGGTTATTATTTACGTCGTTTATTAATAAATTTTGATAAATTAACATTCTCGGAAGTAACATCAGTTGTAAGTGCATTTCAAAGGTATTATACAGTAGAAAACACACAAGAACGAATGGGAGTTAAAAGAAAACTCGAATTATTTACTAATGATGATTGGTATTTATATTAAATTATGCGTAATGAATAAATACAGTGTAGTTTTGTTTTAGGTATGTAAATAGGGATCAATGGTCAAGACGCCAAGCAGAATTATTTATAGCATCACAGGCTGCACTATTGAGTGGAAATGAAGAAAAAGCATTTAATCCTAAAGATCTTAATATACATATTAGAAATTTATTGAAAACAAATCCTGATTTAGCAGAGGCTGTATGGTTTAATTTTATAAGTTGTAGTGACGAATAACATTAATTTCTTCTATTTTAGCATTTTTTGAATTATTTAAATTATTTAAGAGTTAAAGAATTTTGTGGAGCTATTAGAAGTTTATATCACTGTTTTGATAGAAATGTTCTGATTGATTCAAAGGGAAATGTTGATGAGAAGAGTAAAGGTTTCAGATTTGCTGCTTTAAATCTGGCCGTTCTTCATTTTCATTTTGGACATAAGTTAGTGATAATTTAAAAGATATAAATGAAATTTTTTAATTATTTTATCTGTAGGGAAGAAGCGGTTGCTGCTTTGAAGGAAGCAATTATGTTGGCGCAGGAGACTAATGATAATATTTGTTTACAACATGCTCTATCTTGGTTGTACTGTCTTACTGATGTGAATAAGGATAAGTTATTAGAAC
Source organism: Ignelater luminosus (assembly GCA_011009095.1). NCBI lineage: Eukaryota > Metazoa > Arthropoda > Insecta > Coleoptera > Elateridae > Ignelater > Ignelater luminosus. The sequence continues at coordinate 132,965 of VTPC01004370.1, forward strand.
ATTCTATATTAAAGAGTTTAGATTTGAATTTAACATATATTGTATCTTTGGGTATACAATCTTTCGTACAGTATGCAGGAATCAGCGGTGGAACTCCAAAATATATATTTGAGGTTTGGAATTTTTTAAATTTTAATTTTAGAATTCTGTGCAACTAATTTTTTTTAATTCATTCCAGACAATAACCAGAAGTGACATAGTAAACTCTCAACACATTTATGCTGACCTCACATGCACCAGTTATGCTCAGAAGGCAGGCTTATGGCTATTTTATGGAAAGACAGAAATGTGTTCATTATGGAGTCAGCTGCTTCTACATATCAATTCAGATGATTCATTAGGAAAAATGTATTTTGGCGAAGCTTCATGTCAAGCTATATGTAACATGTCCAATCATTTACTTCTACAAGGCGAATACACAAAAGCAATTGCTGTATTAACATTAGCTAAAGAACGATTCCCCAGTGAACCTACATCTCATATTTGGATGTTATGCGAATGCTTATTTACTTTCACAAGAGCTTTACATCATGAAGAATGGATTGAAGCTGAAGCAGCAGCACAAAGGATGGCAGTTTATGATGTGTGGGAAAGTCACTTAAGAATGACCGAATTGTTTTTACAGAAAAGAGATTTTTATGCTGCTCAAAAGTGTATTAGAGAGGTCTTAGATAATAGAAATGATTCAAATTTAAAATTAAGAATTGATTATCATGTTAGAGCGATGATACTGTTAGCTGAAACGCAATATACTAGTAATTACCCCAATGTAGTACCACCCATGGCATTTAATGTTTGTTTGGCATATGTGAATGATTTTCATTTAGATTATTTAGGCGCTCTAGTTTATCTTCATTTAGCTAATGTTCAGCTATTAATGGGAATGCCTGCTCAAGCTTTAAAGCTTCTAAGTGGATGTTTAGTACAAATTTTAACACATGGTGGTATTTATGATAGAGCTAGGGCAATGTTATTATATGTGAAATGTACTGTTGCCAATGCCGGACATAAAAGTAAAGAGGAAAGAAGAGAAATTATCATAGAATCAGCTGATATGTTAAATAAAGTATGTATAGATTTTATTAAAGCTGAAGCTTATTCAAGAGTGAAAGACGTACTATATTTACAGGTATATCCTAAATTTTTTATTTTAATTGCATTCAGAATTATAATTTTTAAAATTCTAGGCTCGTTTATATCATGAAGTTGAGTTAATTGAGAAAAGGAATAAATGTGCATTGGAATATCGTCTACTTGAAGAAGATCATCCTAGTAAAAATAATACAGCTCTTGCTACGTTTCTTTAAATGATTGTATAATTAGTAAATAAGTTTTCTTTTTATTCAGTATCTTCTATAAATTGATTGTAGAAAATTCAATGACAAGACGGACAGAATTCTATGACTTAGCAGATAGTAGCTCAGATACATTTATTTTATTAATGATTGTTACTCAGTAATTTCTGTTATTATGCATTATGATTTTCACACACGTTTTAGTCGTGCACTTTTTCACTGTAAACAAGTATACATCATTATTAAATATAAAAACAAATTAAAAGGCATTGATAAGATTGCAGTGAAGTAGGTAATAGAAACTTCATCTGCAGAATTATCTTCTAATTTAAATAATTACATAAACATTAATGGTAATTTATTTACATCAGTGATTTATTTATTTTATGTATTTATTATGTTGACATGATTTAGAATAGTAGTAGGTAAATCATTATATTTGGGTTTCTCCAGAAGCCTCGGATCCCCCCTTTAGAATAGTTGTATGACTTATTCAGAGGGATGCAATTTTAATGCAAGTCTGTAATTAATTTTTTTTAGTTAAATACATATAGTATTTCTAGATTGAAATAAACTGTAATTATTAAATTAATAAATTCAATACTATGCGTATAAATCAAAACAAATAAATCCTAGAATAAAACATTTCTCTATTTTCATTTTGTAAACTCATGATTGCAAATCAACGAAACCTCTTTAATGCTTGAAGCAAGTTGAGAAAAAGATTTAGAGAATTGAATCCACGAATTTTAATTTATGTAAGAAACTTTACCAAGCTAGAATTGAAAATTTTGTGTTGTACAGAAAAGCCTTAAATGGTAAACAGGAAGAAGGGCATGATGCCGTGGTAGAGCAACTCGCCTTGCAAACTAAAGTTCTGAGTTCAATCCCCAGTACCTTTTGTTTCATTTATAATTTTTTTAAATTTACTATTCTATTTGTTAATCTATTTTTATTCTCTATAGTATACAGTGTGTCTACATTTCGATGCTCACTATTGGGATCTTGGAAATTGTAAGAGATACGAAGTTGGTTAAATTGGAAAAGATTTTGCTATTTTGGAGATCAGTTTACTTATGCTTTTGTTTTTTTAAAAAAGTTCATGGCTTACTAGATATTTGCTAAAAACAAAATTATCTTGTTTCTTTTTAAATAAAAAGCATTTCCCACTTAGTGTGCCATGGCTTTAAACATATGATTTTTGTCAGATAAATTACATTTGTTATGTAAAAATTGCTAAAACAAAACAAAAGACGTTTTTAAGATACTTTACTGAGCATTCACAGATAGCATCAAATAAGCAGCTAATGCCCCATAAAAGCGTATTTATTTTGTTTTAGCAATTTTTGCATAACAAACAAATTTCTTTGATATAACTCCACGACTTTGTGTGTTAGATGTCATGGCACACTATGATGAAAAATGATTTTCACTTCATAACTCGGCA
>VTPC01004370.1:135806-152397 GCA_011009095.1 Ignelater luminosus
CCACTTAGTGTGCCATGGCTTTAAACATATGATTTTTGTCAGATAAATTACATTTGTTATGTAAAAATTGCTAAAACAAAACAAAAGACGTTTTTAAGATACTTTACTGAGCATTCACAGATAGCATCAAATAAGCAGCTAATGCCCCATAAAAGCGTATTTATTTTGTTTTAGCAATTTTTGCATAACAAACGAATTTCTTTGATATAACTCCACAACTTTGTGTGTTAGATGTCATGGCACACTATGATGAAAAATGATTTTCTCTTCATAACTCGGTAGAACAAAAGAATAGCTATGTCAAACCATGTATCACTGTAAAGCATTTAAGGCATGCAGTTCAGTAATATGGAAATCAAGTAGGCGTTCCATTAGAAAAAATTTGGATTTACGTTTCACTGCCGAAGTAAAACAAAAGACAAGTGCGAAAATAATTTTTTTGTGTTTCGGAGCAAATTCTATAAAACACCCTCTTTGCTGTTCTTTTCTATCTTTGCTCATTCCTGAGATATTTCACTTTAAAAAAAATAAAATAATTTCGTTTTTAGCAAATATCTAGTAAGCCATGAACTTTTTTGAAAAAACAAAAGCATAAGTAAACTGATCTTCAAAATTGACTTCGTATCTCTTACAATTTCCGAGATCCCAATAGTGAGCATCGAAATGTGGACACACTGTATTGTCTTAATTGATTATCTTTAACATAAAGATTTACAGTTTAGTAAAACTCTTACAAAAAAGATTATTAAGATACAAATAATATTACGTTTTCGAATGGATGGAACCTAAATTAAGGTGGGTTTTTTAACCCTTAACTGGGCAATGTATTTTAGTTACGTTACTGGGCAAGGTGGGTCCAGTGGACCCGCCTTTGCATTATATAGTTTGTGTGGTACTTTTTGTTAGTATTGCATACACGGGTAATTAAATAAGATAAAAACAATTATTATTTAAGATGACTAGAAGTAAATGTCTTCCCTATTTACCTAGAAAGGCACCAGAAACTCAGAAACCATATTTTTGTATTGGGTATTCTTCATTTCTGTATAATTTTTCTACAGTCACATATTTTTTGTTAAATTCTTGTCTTCTTTTATTTGACATAATATTGTAAACTTTTAAAACCCAAGAATATAACGTAATTTACCTAAAAGGGCAGTAGAGGCACAATAAAAAGTATCAATTAGCTTTGTATTTTTATTTGATACTACCAGACATACTAAAAACCTTTTCAAAATTATTTTAAAAACTCTCAACATTTGCAATTTTTATAAGAGGTCAGTTTATTTTCGTATTTCAGTACATTGACATCTAAAAAATATCAATTCAGTTGATTTCATAATTTTGTATTCTACAATATTCATAAAACCATAAACCACTGTAATTACCACTAATATTGTCATTGGAAACTTACAACAACAAAAGATAAACATAATTTACAGAGAATTGTTTAGTATTAATAAAAATTTAAGGAGGGTCCAGTGGACCCACCTCGCCCGGTTATTTGATAATCAACTTTAAAAATTTTGTTTCATCTACTAAATGTAAATTAAAATATTTTACTAACTCATAACACTCTACCTAAGGTATTCTTCGAAGTCATAAGCGCTCGTTACCGTAAGACGAATATTTTAGAAAATATAACAAAGTAAAATGGGCGCCAGGTCCATTGGATCCACCTTGACCGGATAAGGATTAAATAATTGTAAATACCTATTTTCTATAAAAATGACTTCAGTGTATTTTAATTTTAAACAACTACTTTAAACTTATTAGTTTAAAAGAAAGAGAAAAACATAAAAAGAAATATTTTGCGATTGAGAGAATTTAAATATTAAAATTTCAGAAGGTGGTGTCAACAAATGTTTTTAAGAATTAAAGTAATAAATAATACAAAAGTAAGCAAATGGAACAATCACTAATCACTTTTTTTTCTTTCTGTCCACCACCTGTCAGAACCCTAATCCGTTATATGACATTAGTATAGAGAAACTAGACTACCCTTAGAAGTTATTATTCCATTAAATTTGTTTATTTGTGTGCCTTTAGAAAAGTCAGTATACTGTAGCTATCGTAAAGTAAAAAAGAATTGATTCCTCGAGTTTATTCTCAAAATGATAAACTGCTAGAGAATTACTGTAATTTGATCTTAACAATGCAATGTGACAAATAGGTTTGCATTCTGAATGGCACTAGGATGTGTTTGCAAGCTGATTTTGGGACTAGTCACCTTCTACATAATATATATGAGTACATATGCATTACTTTAGTTATCGCATCAATTACATCATAATGCTTGGTTAAATAAAACTACAATTACAAATATATGTAATATCGAGTTTATTAACAAATTAAAGTTGAGATCAACATGTTACTTCATAAAGAGTTATTAAAGATTACAGAAATGTATAAAAATAAGTAATAACGTTTTTATAACGAGGTAATCTTGAAAGTATTATTTTCTCAATGATCAAATTATCAGTTGCACAATTTAATTAGTCAAAAATTAAAAAGTAAACCATTTACTAAAATTGCAAGATGTCTCTTGAACAATTGTTTATTATTTATTGTCATAATCGTGAAACATTTATCGAACATTTAGTGATTGGATAAATAAATGTTGAATGTCACAAATTCAATATCTGGTCCAAAACCTGTTATTATCCATAACAGACTGCAGTTGATCTGACTAGATTCTAGCAAACATTTTGCCTCTGATAGTTTTTCCAAATCCACAGGCCTGGCTTTGCAGTTGATTGAAGTTACAGATTTGGGCTGGACTGTCCTGTATGTCATTCCATTGTGCCACACTTGCTGTTCATAAGTTCTCAATTGAATTCAGGTCAGATGACCTTGGTGGCCAATTAATGGCCACAATTTAGGGATTATTCTTGAACAAACAGAACGGAGTTCATTTCATACGCTGGGAGACCATAGTATATAGATGGGTAAGTAGAACGACTCTTCAAAAATCCTGTTCTTTTCAAACGTCGGCCGATCTTGAAATAAAGGTTGGTGGCTAATACCGATATTTCGAACTGGTGGCGCTGCGCTTGTATCAGTGGCGTGCGTAGATTTATTTATGGACATTGTGAATTACTAGAAAGGCTACCATTGCATCTTCTGTTATTAAATTTAATTTTACCAAATTTATAATGGCATTGTATTAAATTAAAGAAAATGATGTAAATCATGCACAAATATCCAAAGAAATCAATTTTATCACAATACATTTTAGATACATTATTGTTCTTGTAGTCAAAAATCTATCCTTCAATGGTTACATTTAAATAAATCAATAAATAAATTGGTTGTTTTTTTCATATTTATTACTTAGTAATTTATAAAAAAATTTATTTTATTACAAATGTTTCTTATAATTTAATCTAAACTACCTACTCTATGTACATAAAAACCTAAAACAATTTATATACTACTACTTATTCGTGCCTCCAAATAATAATCTTCCGATGAATTTTTTCTCCAGTAGCTGTGACGGATTTAAAATTTTTATTTATGACTTTCAATGTATAATAAATCTTCATCCGTGTATACAATTTAAGGAGATATGCATAAAGAAAATTTTGACAAGGATGATTTAAGCCAGTAGTTTGAAATAATTGTAACAAATTACAAGCAACGCCTTTTTGTAGTATTATATTCTGAAAATTATCCTGAAAGATCTTTTCTAACGATGAGATATAGGAGACAAAATGCTCATTGGGCATATACAAATTACCAAATGGAGACTGTGACGAGGTCCAGTAAGCTTTCAAGTGACAAAAGATTGTGGTATTATCCAAACTACGGTAACTTGTTGCATATGCAGTAGATGTATCACAAGTGTGAATTGCTAGGCATTTTTTTTATTAAATAACCACAAATATACCTTAACGAATTAGCTTCAATATCATGATGTCTGCTATAATTCTGGAAATGCTATTTGCTGCTGTTTGTGTTAGACTTTGAACATCGGGCTCAAAAGGGTCTATTTTTGGAAAATCTTCAAACAGTGTTAAAACCTTATCAAAATCATCACTGCAGTTTTCACTACCTGAATTCAAAAATTTAAGAGAAAATAACTTTTTAAAAGATCTCCGAAATTGTATTGGAGTAGGATTGATGCAACAACCACTTTGCTGTCTTGTTGTACCAAAATAATTTTCTAATGCATCTTGGTTGATACGTCTAGTTAATAATAATTGGAACCCAGAACGTGATAGTTCTGTCCAAAGACCCATTAAACTTCTAATAATAATTTGCCAACACTTGATAAACCTCAATTTTTTTTGTAACGTTTTTACCATCTCTATCAATGACTTTGACATTTTCTAAATAATCTAAAACAGTATTTATTTATTTTATCACTGGGAAATTTAAAAAATGCACGTTGAAAGTTTCATTATTAGCTTTACACCCCTTCACCACACGAATACTTTTACAACGCATGATTATTAAAAATAAAAGTAAAGGTAGTATAAGTAGAAGTTCACTCCCAGGTGTACGGCACTGATCTAACCTCGATCGGCCGCTGGCTCGGCGTTCGACCGTCGTGACATCTATTATAGAAACGCGAACTGCGCTCCAACCTTCACGAGCTAGTTTCCCGCGTTTTTAAGAGTTATTCTACTTACCCATCTATATACTATGGGGAGACATTCATTACCATAAATTAAATGTGATGCGGCCAGTAGGATTGTCCCTAGACTAAAACTTTTTGAATGAAAACGTAATAGATTCCTGTTCAATTGTAATAGACCTTCCTCCGTATAGGGGGCGCCATATCAGTAGGTACCTGTTTCAATAATTTTTTTATTTTCTCATTTTGTATAAAATTCAACAGAATGATTAAAAAAGAAATACAGAAAAACTATTTTATTTGTATGTCATTTTTACAGTTAAGAATAAAAATCTTAAAAGCTATAGTATTAACTGGTACATAAAAATGTAAATATAAATTCAAAAAATAATTTATTATAGCAACTATAGGTAATATTAGAAGGTCAAAAGGGATATCGAAAGAATTAAAGACTGAAGATTTATAAATGCTGTCGTAAGTTTCTTAAAGGAAAATAACATTTCTTTGAAAAATATGCTAAGATATTCCTCATATTACTTGTCACTAGTTTCATCGCTGTGCTTTCGCAGCCCGCTCAAAATTACCTGAGTTTTTAGAAAAATTAGTATGGTACGTACGTCTTTTATTATGACGTCAATTTAAGGTTGAATTTGTAATGTACAACTGACGTCAAAAACAAGTCTGGGCTTGGTTAGGCCACTTTTACTAATTCATATATCTCGCTTTGATTATGTTGCTCTATTAATATATGTTTGCTTGTCCAATTAAATAATTTAAATAAAATCACATTAGATCAGTTTATTTTGTTTATAGGTGATGATTATAGAGAGCCATTGCTTCTTTGTAGATTGGTTATTCCAATGAACTTTGACCATCGATGGCTTCTATTTTGGTACAAGACTTTTCTTGGTTTGCCTTCTTTGTTCTTTTTTGATCTTTGACGATTTTCACTTAAGATGGCGGAGAATTGTTGGTATTTTTTAACATTATCTAATGGTATTTTTGCTATGGTCCGCACAGCCCTGCAAAACGTGATAGATATTCACTTGTGATGCTTACAGCAAAATTTTCTCAATCTCTGTTTTTCTCTTTCTCGTTTCATAATTTAAATTTTTTTCTATTAATTACAGAGCAGTACATCTATCGTGTCTTGGTGATCGCTATAGTATAATATTTAGGTATGCTTACATAAGAAAGGTACACCAGGCGTCTTTTGGGGCTTGGAAGGGGTAATTCCAGTTACTAAAAAGATTCGGTGCTATTTTTTCAAAATAGAAGTTAGACAGTCTTGGGACGGTTTATTTTGGTATTGGGTTTGAAAATGTCCAATACATGTTTAGTTTAATGCTGATAGTTCTGTACTTTTATTTGGAATAGCTTCCGAGCAAACAACTTCTGCGAAGGGATCTTAGAAGAATCTGATGTTTTTATGGACGGACCAGATCATCACACAACGAAATTGAGTTCTTTTACCTCAAGATGGACTTTGCTAGACTAGTGTTTCTTTTTACCATCAAAATCAAATTTCTACTTAGTAGCAATAAATTTATTGCACTAGGTCGTTAAGTCTATTGCTTTTTCTTGTAGGTGATAGTTAATTTGAGGCTGTGATTGTCTTGTTTACCTTTGAAAAGTCTTAAGAGAGACGTCAAGGGCGCGTTTGAAAAAGATGCTTCTTAAAAATCCCCAGAAAATCTTAACAGTATACTACGGTTGATATATTACCTTTTGGGATCTAAAAAGTCTAAAAATATCATCTTCCCACCCCGATTTTGCTTATATGTCAATTCTTTTCAATGGTTATTTCGAATTGACTTTAATCCTTCTCGTTACTAAACTTATGTTTTAGGTGAAACAGATATCAAAGGCTGTAGTGACATTTCTTTTGGGATCTTTCGACGATAGCTAAGGGTAACGTAGCCCAACAGGAAGTTTGCAGATGATTTTATTTTTTTTTGGACTAGTTGGTAAAAGGTTTTTAAATTTTTGGAAGAACTTCCAGTGTTGGTTTTTGTGAATTTGAAGGCAGACAATCTTCTCATATAATATTTTTCTATCAGCAACAAAAGCAAGATAAATTAGTTTATTTTGGCATTTGATTTTGAAATGTCCAATACATGGCGACTGGTTTAATATTACCAATTAAGTCTTTGGTGTTACCCACGATTCTGGGGTCTTCTGCTTTAAAGCTTTGTTATTGATCATGAAGATACCATGAAATGGGATAAGAAGTTGTGAAGTTTTAACATAATTTATGTTAGTGTTCGGCTATTGCGGAATTACTACACCATAGAAGTAAAAGATATTGAATACAGTTTTGATATCAATAAAATGTATTGTTGATCTTGCTATAGAACTTGAAGATATTTTTTATTCTCATTCTTTAAGCTTATGGGCCCATGGGCAAAAACAAAAAGAACAAAGAAAAAAATTAATATTGGCTTTGGTAATTCAAAAATTCATCAGTCATCATTTAATTTTCTAATTTTCTTAATTACATAATCATAACCAACCCATACTAATTAAATACTTGCACATCTCACAGCTTTATTGCAGCGTGTCATTGGTCTTTGGATAGTAAAATTGCTAACACTTATCATCTTTAATTAACTAAATGGCAAAAATGAACCTGCTATGAATTTCAATTGCTTAATTCCCACATTTTATCTAGCGCTTGGATCTACATTGTTAAATACGATGGATTAGTAGGTGAAAGAACGTTTCTTCAAAACAAACAAAATATTTTTCCTATTGACTCACAGGTATGTATTTAAATAAGTTTCCAATTAATACATTTTTTCTGAAAACATTTTAAAAACCTTGAAACTATAAATTACAATTTTTATTGGGAAATACTAATATGTTGTAACATCCAGAAAATTGTTTGCTTCAACTTGAAAACAAGGGAGCAGCTGTAATAACTGATATGAAATGATTCATAGTCAACAGCATGAGAATATGAATAATCCTAGATTAATAAAATTTTATTATTATTTAGATTTTAAATAAATCTTGGTTATAAAATAATAAAAAATAAAATGGAATAACCAAGCTTGAATCGAGATAAAATAAATGTATGTATACAGGGTTACATTCCTCTAATTTCCTGGCAAGATAAGCTTTATATATGTATAGGAATTAATTAGAGTTATTAATTTCGATTGTGGATTTCGAAACGATAACGATTCACGTGTAGTATATAAAGTTTTTCCGTTGTATTTGAAAGCAGTTAGTTGTGTTTCCGCTACTGTACGGAACTTGCCGGTAAGTAAACAAAAACAATTATTTATTGTAAAAGCATAGTAAGTTGATTGTAATGAAAATTTAAATTCGAGGAAGAATACTGGCATAAAAATATTACGATTTCTAATTATATCTTAATCAAATTTTGCCTGATTTTAAAATTAATTAAGAGACGTAATTGTAAGTTTTTTTGCAAATAATAATTCTTATTGTTGGTCTTTACATTAAACGAATAATTGAAAAAATCTCGGAAATTTACTTTGATACAAGTCTTTAAGTCTTCATGACTTGAGTGTTAGCCGCAAATTACTACCATCCATATCTTTACCTGTGATTTGTAAGTCAAATAAAAACAGGCCGACATATTTAACTGTATATGTTACTCAGTAAGATTTTAAGAATTTAGCCAACGTGCAGAGCAGATAATAAATATTTTCATTTCAATTTATTATTTTCCATACATTTTACATTGCAGGTTGCATGTTTAACTTAACATAACTCAACTTTTTGTCAAAATAACCAAATAGCAGCAACTTTTAGCTAATATAACCTCACAATAAGTCGAAAAAGACAATTAACCAACATATAACCTCATTTAAACCTAACTTGGTTCATTTTGAATTTTATTAGAAACTAACCTAAATGTCTAATTATATCTGACCTAACCCATCTTAACTCTATTTAACGTAACGTCTAACCTAAATTAAATCAGTTATTTAGAAAATTTAAGCAACACGGAGCTGACCTAACCTAACTTAATTGAACTTAACTTACGGTTAACAGGTTAATCAATTATATTTAGTGGTTTTATTGCGTTTTCTACCAAACCAATATGTTTTGCCAGCAATAGTGTGCAAACATTCATTTAGCACAACTTTTTTTAATCGATTTCTAATAAAAAGGTCTTGATGACTGATTTTATTTCTTAAAAAATCACAAAAGTTGTTAGTAAAAGATAGTTGGTTTTTTCATTTTCGTTTCTTTAAAAAATTTCATTAAGATGTTTAGAACCACCATCGCTTAACGAGACAAACCTACATTTGCATGGGATGTCTTGAACTGAACTCAAAATCAGACATACTCTTTTGATATTTGATTCCTGTAGAATGACATATAGTAGAATCTTACCCAGACAGTACACACAGTGCAGTGATCGAAATGCATACCAACCCCCATCCAAGAAAAATTTCTAACTCTGCAAATAGGCATTACTACATCACCACATTTTTCGAAATTATTAAGACTCACCAAGTGTAGTAGCCAATCTCAGAAGAAAGATTTCTCATTCCCCAAATAGGCATTGCTACACCCTTAAATTCTTATTAATCATTAAGTGGAGTCATCTCACCACGTTTGGTGGCCAGATTCAGGGAACACATACCAATCCCAATGAAAGAAAAATTTCCAACTCCACAAGTAGGCATTATTGTTACATCACCAAGTTTTTACAAATTATTAAGACTGTCTAGCAGAGTAATCCTGACCAAGGTTGATGGCCGAATTCAGAGGATGAGAGGGTGGAAGCACATACCAACCTTCATCTAAGAAAAATTGCTAACTTTGCAAGAAGGTATTGCTAGACTTGCTAGTGGAGTCACTTTACTTAATTTGGTGGACAAATTCAGAGAATGAAGAGATGGAAACACATACCAACCTCAATTTAGGAAAAATTTCTAACTTCGAATTTGCATCAGAAGCAATTGTATTTGAGGTTAGGTTAGCAATGTACATGGAATTATGAAGATTGTAGTCCAATAGCAAGCCAGCGATTACTGGCAGCGCTGAATGGTTAACCATCACTGCTAGTAGCGCGTCATCGTTCTTTTATTATAGCTTCCTGATAAGAGCAGTAAAATATATCACACATAGTCAGCTAATTCATCAAAAGGAGAGTGTAGGTATGCTTTTTTCTGGGTTTCACTAAGCCAGAGGATTTTCACACCTGTGTAGATAATTGTCAGAATTTCTTTTTATTCCACTTTTCTTTTGAAAATGTAACTTGTTGTTTAATAGTTTTTCACTGTTTTAGTGGTTTATTTAGTAAGACCGTTGCCTTGAGGCTGGTACGGAAAGAATATTATGAATGTTATCTTACTGTAATAGTTGATACTTGATAGGCAAAACGTAACTAATTTCAAACATTTAAATGGAGAGATTAAAAAACATTAAATGATGTTTATGAAAGAGTTTTCAAACTTCATCAGCCAGGGTCTAGGGACCGTGCAGAATAATCATTTTGGTTTTTAGCAGTAGACAGTGGCTTTCTGTTACTTTCTACAAAAGTTTTGTTTAAACATGTAAAATCTTCCATTTCTTGTTGCAGTATGTTATGATTTATTAAATTTATATCACTCCACTGTGATGACTTGTATTGGTCTATAACAAGGATTTCTATTTGTCTTTGGATTTACTTTTTTAATTATCTTTTAAATCCATTTGTCATAACTCATACGATTGTTTATAAAATCTGGAATCTATTTCAAAATAAGTAAGTGCGTAGTGAATGATTTTCTTTATTTATTGTACCGAACTTGTGATAAGCATGTCCTGGTGGATTAATAAGCTGATAAAGTTAATAAAAAGATTTTTTAAAGAATTGTATTTTAAGATTTTTATTTGTTTAATGATATGCTAATGTTAATTGTCACATTTAAATATAAGCTGCCTTGTCAATAAAAAGATGAGATTTCTCTATGTTAGGAATGAGCTTTTTTAAAAATAAAACATTCATTACTTATATCTTTACTGTTAAGTAAATTTAAAAAAAATATCCGGATCAGTACCTACACCTATCATCATCACTTCTTTACATTAATAATAATGATGTCAGTCTTGTAGAAGATAAATTGAATGTCTAGCACTAATTATTTTAATACAAAGCATTTTCTATCACGCATCAATAATTAATTATAATACATACTATAACTAATAAAAATAAAGTCAAGGTTGTCGATTGTTAGTTATTATTAGTTATAAAATCACTATTTAATCGTAAAGCTTGATAATTATATCAGAGATTAACATTTTTAGATAAAGGCATTCACAGTTCTCTAAGCTATTACTATTATGTTTATGGATACAAACCAGAATAATTTAAAAAGAATAATACTTCTAACATTTTAGAAAATATCCTTAAGACTGACTTTTTATATTGAAAAAATTATTCGTTCTTTATATTATGTACTTATACTTTTCATTTTATTTTTTTCTGCTACATTATTAGACTAGAAGAGAACTTAAAAAGCATTTTTTAAATTATTAAAGTTGAGTAGTTCTAGCTGAGTTCTACAAGGTTCTACTGAAGTTGATTAGGAAAAGAAAACGCTTTTGTATTTCAGATGAACGTTAATAGATGGAGCTACTGATTTTCTTAATGTTGATTTCAAGTTCCATATTCTTGTTTTGCAAACTGTTTTCGCAGAAATTGTTTATAATAAAATTAAAAAAACAAATAAAATTTGATTTTCAGAAATCTCTAAAATCTAATAATAATAATAATAATAATTAACGTTAAAATATCAATAGAAATGTTTGGAAACTTTCAAATAGTTTATTAAGAAGTTTCGCATTTGGAAATTTGAATATTTGGTTATTTTTTACTAAATCATTTTAGTTCAATAAGTTTTTGTTATGTACAGGGTGTTTCAGATTTGAATCTCAACAATGGGATTTCGAAAACTATAATTTAATTTCTAGCTCTTCTTCCCTTTAGCAGACATGACTTGACCAACATAATAGTTTTTGATTTTTCCCAAGAAAGACATATCGATACCCAGTCATCTTTTACTAAATATTCTGAGGGTTTACTAATTTCATGCATGCACACATCTAGCGCTTCTGCCTCTCTCATTTCTTCTTCTATATCATCACTTTCATCAAATACAATATCGTCTACTTTATAGAGAATAAGAATCAAGTCCAGTTTTTTTGAAACTGCTAGCAATTATTTCGGAATTAGTTTCTTTCCACACTTTACAGATCAAAGAGCCAAACTTTTTTTTTGGAATCTTTCTTTCTTCATTATGTCTTTGCCATTCAATTAACGCAGTGTTCCATTTAACCTTTAAAGACTTAAAAGCACTTATATGTCCAGAGGTTGCAATAAATGCGACGAATGGAGTGATAGTTTGAAAATGGTTAATCCATTCTTCTTTGCTCACCCAATTAACCTTTCATCAACATGAGATACGTGGCCATCATATACCAGTAAAACTGGTCGCTCGGCCTCAAATACCTCCAACACGCTTTTCTCAAAATATTGCAGGAAAATTATTGATTCCATCCATCCGTCACTAGTTGTTACATACGTGATTTCAGGAAATGACTCTGCAAGTGGCGCAACCCAGTCGTCCCACATATTTCTAGCTTTAAAAATAATTAGTGGTGAAGCTTTAAACCCATCACCATTAACAGCCATCAGTACATTAGTATTCTCTCTTCCAGTTCCTGCAATTGTTCGTGACGATGGAGCTCCTCGTTTGCCTCCTCGTTTTAGATGGATTTAGACAAATATTGATTTCATCTAGATTCCATATTTGATAGGGTTTCTCGTGTAAATTGAGGTCGTCTAACTGTTTTTTAAAATTTTGAAATAATTGCTAGTAATGAAAGGGTCTGGTTTTTTTGGCCCTTTTTACCTTTGCAACGTATTCCCCGAGTTTGACCAATTGGGTGTGAAACACCCTGCAGATTAAAATTCACATTCTAATAATATTATAGACTACTTCACTGTTCTAAAAAAATCGCATTTGATAGGATAACGGAAACAAAAGGAAAAGTGTTGGTGCCCACAGGCGTGCGGTCGGGTAATCGATAGAAGCGTCGCGGGAAGATATCTCGTACTCTCGAATATTTGATTCTTATGGTGAGGGCTATACCAAGTGTTATCGAAGGTATACCACGTGTGCAAGGAGGTAAAATAGGCCGACTGGGGATTTTAATTATAGTATACGGTGTGTCCACATTTCAATGCTCACCATTGGTATTTCGGTTATTAAAAGACATAGAACAACGATTAAATAGGGCATGTTATGTAGAATTCAATACTCGCAAAAAATCTCATTTCAAATTCACCCTAACTTTTTTAAATTTTAAGATATTTTGAAAAAACCAAAATTTGCCGATTTAAATTTTTCTCAATAACTCGATAACACCTAGACCCGATTGCACAAAGCTTTGTTAAATGCTTGATCGATTGATCGACTACTTGATTTGATTATTTAGTAAAATAGGAAAATCTAGTTACTAGCAATTTTTTTGTATTATCAAACAAATTATTCTCTTATGTCACTCATCAGTTTTTTAATAGTAAGGTAAGTTTTCTATTTTACATGTTCGATAGTAATTTTATACTAAAAGAAATTTCAAATGCTAGAGAGTAATTAACCCAACAAAAAATGGCTTATGATTTTTTGATTAATGTAATTATGTTCGTGGTGTTTTGTTTTATTACTAATGAAATAACCACAGCAAACGAATTTAAACGAAATCATCCAATAATTTCTGTTTTACTATTACTGATTGGAGGATACTTTGTAATTTATATGCTTGGTTCTGTTCTTCTCTTTTTCTTGGGCATTGTTTTGCCAATTTCAGGTAATGTCAAGTTAATTTCATGTCAAAGCTTTTTGTGATTGATGTGTGATAATTTAATGTTTTAGTTACATATACATTTATGCAACATTACGATCAGGAAATTTAAAAAATAAAATTACGAATCAAGTTGAAAACTTGGTTTAAAAAGAACACCGATGGGGATTTTTTTGAGGAACCTGGGATGGACCAAGAAATATTTATTTTGGGTGCGAGTCTAAAATGACGAAGATTACAAAAGAACTAAAATACTTTCTGGAAATACTCAAATTTTATGTGTTGTTATGTTTTAGAACGACAGTTTCTGAAAATAAATAAAAATATAATCGATTGCCTAATATATTTACTATACACTTGCCCCAGCATGATTATTTAATGGGGCAAATGTTTAGCAAACATGTTTTTTTTTGATTAAGTATTAAAAAATATTTATAAAAGCATTGGTATATAGTGTTCGCCAAAATGTCTGCACCATACGAGAAAAATTTTTATTGAATGACTTATGGAAAATTTGTTTCCGGCATCCGGTTTTGCTTGCTCCAGAACCAAAAATGACCTAATCAAAAGTAATTACGTGGCCTCCATTACCTGTCAAATTTGACATTTTTAGAAAAAAGTTTGAAAAATGAGCTTATTTGACAGAATTTTGAAAAAAGTCATGAGAAAAAATGCTTTCTTTGCAATTTATAAATTTTCAAAACTTTACCACGATTTTCATATTTTGCCTTTTATTTCGCCTTTTCTTATTTGTAACTATTACATATTTGTAAAAGAAACTTGCTCTACAACTTCCTGTCTGACGACTTTTCTGTAAAACATAAGGCTGAAGAGTTACGACAAGTTTGACGAAAAATGTGAGGCAAAAAATGTTTTGCTGGCGAATATCTCGAAAACTATAAGATATAGAAAGAAAATAAACATATAAATTCTTGTAGGAAATTTAATTATCTTTTATTTTGTAAAGAATTCTTTTTATCGTACGACGCACCGTTTTCGAGTTATAAGCGAAAAACCGAAAACAGGGACCTTTCCACCCCCCCTCAAAGTGGCAGAGCTAGGAACTGGGACTTTTAGTATCTTTGCTTCCTAACTACCCCCAACACATTCCTCAAAAGAAAAATTCTCCCACATTCCATGTCCTCTACAACCTCCTTTTGGGCATCCATTGACTGAATCAAACCAATACGTCTTAACAGCAAGAGTGCAAAAAAGCCGTTATTTATTAATTTAGCTCGATATTTTATTATGTATTATTGTCGTTAAAGAATGTTATGTATATTTAACAATATGAGGCGTATAAGAGGTAAAATACAACATGGATTAATGGAAGATACAGAAGTCATGACCAAAGGAGACGGATTAGAAAGTTCAGAAAGTTTATCTAAGGCAGATAGTCAAGATGGAAATCTTGACAAAATAATAGCATTTATGGATAACAATAATAGCAACTATGGACCATAATTTTGTTGAGTTCAAAGAAACGATGGTATCTAGATTTGATAACAGTTAAGGAAGCAAGTCAGTGATGTCCAAACTAGACAACATGAGCAAGCCCAAATGATAAACAAAACCACGGACGATTTCAATTAAGGACTCACTGAACTGCATTGTTTCTGCTACTCTCGTAGTACCAATAGTTTTTCCTACCATACAATTCTGTGGTTTTGACATTTTGACAGCATGAAGATACTAAGAAGGGACGCCTAGAATGATTACTACAAAACAGCCTAGCTCTGAAGGATAAATAGTTTGCGAACAAATTTTGAAAATCTTGAGAAATAACACTTTTGGAACAGAGCTGAGCAACAGAATGCCATTACGAATTACTGAAATGGTAGATATGAAACGAACTATGGTGATGTCATAAATAAACAGTTCATGCTTCAAAAATTAGATAATTAGATTGATGAAGATGATGGTCAAACAGTTTTCCACCATTTTAAAACTGAGAAATAATGTCAGACCTTATGATGAGCTCTTTGAGATACTTAGAATCTTTGACATTTTGGATGATGCAAGTTGATAAGTTGACCATTTTTGAGGTAGAGTCTAGATGGTATCTAATGAAACAAAGAAATCTTGCAAAGCTACTGAAGATCGAATTTCTCCAATTAGTGTTAATGAAGGAAACCACAAAAATCTTAAAAACACTAAAAACCATATAAAATCATACTATCGGTTTATCAGAATAAAACAGTCTTGTATGAGGAACAATGACCATTTTCATAATTTAACAAGTTGGCAATTCTATAGTGCGAAAATTACTACGATACTGGTTTGAAATTGATTAGACATTCCAAAATTGGGAATTTCTTAACAGTTCTGTTTGTTTAATTTCGGGGATACAAGGAAAATGATTCTGAAACATTCCGTTAAACGAAAACAATTTTTCGGGTCTTTTTTTATTTTTCATATTCATTATAATTCCATAAAAACCGTAACTGCCATTATCTACTTCAATTTGCCTTCTCATGGTTCTTATTACAAAACTAATGAATACTCTGTATCTGTGTTTTCTTGAGGGGTTAATTATGTGTAATAGAAATAGCGTGCACGTCAACAAACCATTAACTTAACAACCGTAGAAACAGGGTTGGACGTCCTTGGCCTTGTGTGTAAAAATCTATATTTTACTAAATTAGTTTTAGTTCGTCTATGTTATGTTGTGACGGAAAACGACGTATTTCCCGTTTTACATTATCGTAATTGTGAATATCAAACTCTATTGTGTTCATCAAATTATTTTAAAATAAATTATTTAAATAGCACTCTTTTTTTTAGTTTTGATTGTGTGTTGATTTTAAGAATTTGCAGAAAACGCAAATTGTTTTTTGTCTCTCCAAAAAACCGGTTTTAAATGGTTTTAATTTGGAGTTATTTTTGTGTTAATTTAAGTTTCAAAGTCAGGAACGATTAAAATTGTTGTTTGATTGCAAAATGCATAAACACGTAATTATTTATAAATGGAAGGCAATATGCACGTACAGGTTACAGTTGTATTATTGAAGGTTATTTGGTGCATTTAACCACGACGTTTCAGGTTGCATGAATATGCATACCCAGTGAAGCATTTAGTAGTAATTCGAATAAATCTGGAAAAAAATTATGTATAAGTAGTTAATTGGTGTTTTATAGATATTAGTGAGAAATTGTGGAAAATTTCTAGAATTCTTTTTT
>VTPC01004371.1:0-12271 GCA_011009095.1 Ignelater luminosus
AGGAATGACGGAGTGTTACATTACGATTTTTGGCAACCAGAGATTCCTATAGAAGTCTCAGCTATTTTTACAAATTCTCAAAGCAAATAATCTCTAAAATTGTTCCCGAGGTTTGCAAGGCATGATAATAACCGTAGAAATAATAAAACTGTTTACTTCTAGTCTACATGTCACGCACACGAACAAGCGCGATCGAGCACTTCTCTTTAAAGTACCGACAACGGTTGGATCGTTGCTCGTGAGTGTTTGGAGACGTTTTTGCCTGCTTGTTTGTTTGCAGCTGCGTCCACATTTAATTCGTTTGTGTTTGGTTCGATGTTTGTTTGCATTTTTTCGTGCTCGTTCGTTAGATGTGTCCGCACCTTTAGAATGCTTTCTTCACCTGTTGCTGGTATCTATGTTTATTGCTTTGGAAAAATGTTTACCTGCTACACATCTCAAAGTTCTAGTTGCACTGAACGCTTTCGACCGTACGGGAACTGCCGTATTATGTAATTTTTCAGTAAGTTCAATAACCCAGTAGGGATCTATCAAAATTATTAATTTGTTTGTTTACATGAACAACCAAGCAATAAAACATATTTCGCTTTGCGGTAGACTGTTTAAAAGTTCGTTTTTCAATATTTTTGTTAACTTATAGTTTCCGAGGTCCCAATACTGAGATTCGAATTTGAATTGCCCCATTTAAGTAATAGTAATTGTTGTGACAAGAATTATCCTTGTTTGTATGTATATGCTATTTGTTCAGTTTTTCATCAGCAGTATTTCTTTGGTTTCAAATCTTGATTAGTAAAAATGGCAAATTCTGCACTGCAAATCTTATCATATGAGGTCTTACTAAATTTCCATGCTTTTCAAATATAAACGTTTCTGTTCATTGGTATATAACAGATTGTATCGAAATTAACGTAACCATTTATACCAATACGTAATCCTTGATACAAAATAAATGCTTTTTAAACAGTTGACAGTATCAGCTCCTGATGCTGTTTGATTATCGAATGTAATAGCTTCTGCAACCCTTCAGAAAGGTATTTTATTTATCTTGGGCACATACAAAACAGATAGAAGACTGTCCAAAACTAAAAATACCTCTACACACAGGTCTTCATTTAGTTATAACAAATATTGGTGCAACTTTGCGTTTATTTTTTTTTAATTGTCTCAATCAGAGTTAATCTCTAATTTTCGAGATCTTCAGCTAGAGGAACTGCTGTAAACTCACTACTGCATGTAATATTCCGTGCAGAGTTTGCATTTGGCTTACATAGACTTTTAACAACATTAGTAGGCTTATTATAGACCTGAAATGGACCTTCTGGGTGTTTGCCTTCGTGAATTTCCATTCATGGTACATATAAAATAAACAGTAATCAGTCATAAAGTATTTTTATCCCGTATCTAGTTGGAAGCTTTGCAACATCGCCTGGTGTATAACGAGCTTGGCATCTTTTTTAAATCACCTCAGCTACGTTTCTTGTATGAGCTAGTTTGTCGCGTTTCTTTTGTTCAACCCTATTGTTAACATCATTAAAACTCGTAATAATAAATAAAAACAATTTTAGGACATTACTATTCTGGAAAATTCTGACGTACCCTTCCGCCAGTATTCCACAGATTATTCAAATTGGTTCCAATACTTTGTAGATATATATTTGCGCACTTCACAATATTTCTTTATTCATTTGATCTGTTATAGGTTTCTAGTTTCGAGTACTGTTTACAATAAATTTTGCTTTCGGTAGTTTAGTTATGATCTTATAACGTCGAGTAAGAGTATTTTTTAGTTTATTTTGAACTTTCCAAATTGCCTTTTTTCTTTATCTTCATAATTTAGGGCACCTTCACACCAACGAGTAAAACCTGGCGAAGACTCCACAGGTAACTCAGAGTCGGTCATATGATCTTAATATTATGATTTTCGATACAGTCTTTGTCGTTCTTCTTATCATCTAATTTCCCTTCTAGGGTCTTATGATGCTGTTGAAGTAGTTCTTTTGGTTTCAATTCTTAAAAAAATCTTTAACAGTTGTGGTTTTTCTTTGCGATCGATTTTTATTTAGGTAAATTTAACTAAAGAAGCAAAAACAGAAACTTAGATTTAGGTACAAAAAGACTAAGAATAACCAATTAACAGCTGTACCCAAAGCATAGAAATATATTACGTACGCCGATAATCGCGAATGAGCAAATCACTTACTTTCTGACAAGCATGCATTAGAACGCTCAGTGATCAACTAAACGTCGTGTCGGTCGTAAAACCGTTCAAATACACTTAGGAGGATTAGATAGGCGTAAAGTCACCAAAGATTTTTATACCGCTATTATACTGAAATAACCACATAGTGTATCTAAAGTGCTTTAAAAACAATCTTCTTATTACTTTATTAAAATCAAAATATCTCATTTTTGTATCAGTACAAAAAATAAATGTAGTTGACTATTTTAAAACTACATTCTACATTGTATCCATCTACAAATTCTAGTACAATAATTGTTAATAAATAAATTGTTTTTCCATTGAGAATCTTAAATTAAAATTAAAAAAGAATGATGTTAATTAATTCTAATTAATATTTAAAATAAAGAATAACCTTTTGAAGGAAACCACCACTAAGATTATCAGTTATTTCAATGTACAGATTACCCTTTATTCTAAATAAACACGGCTTAAATTTCTTATTTGTATTACTTAGATATCCTACATGCTATTATATTTATAAAAATCTTATAAAAATATACATTACTTAAGTGGAAGTCCTTCTACTTGAATTTAAAAAAAAGAACAACTCTGAAAGAATGATGATAATAAAAGACAGCACAAAAAGCATTGCATCTTATTATATAATAATACTATGCTACCACCATCTCCGACCAGCAGGATGATACATTTCTAACATATAATGTATAAATAAAAACAAAAACTGAATGATAAAATGAATAAATGCTTATTAAAATAAAATAATAAAAATAATAACTTGATATTATGAATAAAATGTAAGGACGGAAGTTTGATTTCCCCGGACTAATAAAATTGGCGGCATATCTCGCGTTATTAATTCAAGCCAGGCCATGAATAATGGCGCCGATACAACGTTCTTCCGAGGCATTGGAAGTGTCATTACTACTAAACTAGCTTCATCTGAATGTTCAAGTAACAACTCTCGTAAACGTAAATGACGATTTGTTTTATCTTTCATCGCCAAAAGTTCAGCTTCAGATAGTGCCACTGAAAGCCACAAAAGAAATAATTTTTTTCAATAGTACAATAATCGCTATTGCTTACCTGAATCCGGATCATTTTCATTTTCGCGCTTTTGGAAATCCGCAATCAATGTATCAAAGAACTGCTGTGTACTATCTTGAGCCTTGCTTGTGATATTTGGAACCACTTGTAAATCTGAATAATCAATTCGAAATTTAGCAAGCATACTAGCCATATTACGATGTTCAAATTCCAGTTCATCACGTTTATTAGCTAATGCAAAAACTCTCAATCTACACGTACTCCAATTTCTTCTTGTACTGATGATGTAAGGAAGTAACAAAGTTAAACCTGCAAAATAATTTGTTTAAATTAAAAACGAAAGTACTGATTGTATTAAATCTGAATAATTTACCTCCATCATCGTAAAGCCACCATACATCTATAGTACCTCCTCTTTTCTGTCTCCTCTGAAACTGAAACATTTGACTAATACTTTCTTTAGGAACATCTGAAGCATCTCCTCGCGACTGATTTTCATTTAAAGAACCAAGAACAGAATTCTTAGTTTTTTTATTATTTGTCTCCTCATCAGCAGCATTTGGTGTGTTACTTATAACTTCTTTTTTTCTTAACGTTGGAGTTGCAAGTATAGAAACATTACTTGAACTGCTAGCTAAAATCAGTATTCAATTAGTTTTTCATTTAACAAACTGTTAACATTATTATTGGTTACCCTGAGACATTTGGCTATACGATTGATTTCGAGGTAGAGATTCAATGCTGTTGTATTTAATTTGGCCTGTTTGTAATTCATCTTCTAATTTGGTATTTTTACTACAATCTAAACCTTGTTGCAGTCGTAAAATTCCCACACCCATATGAAGATCTAAAGCTAAACTGTAATAAAAATATAAAATGCAGCGGATTACAACAAACACTAAAAGTCAAATACTTACTGCAATACTTCAAAATATTCATTTAATTCTTCTTTTGAACATGTTTGCCAATCTGATTTATGACCCATTATTAAAATGTTGGGTTTTAATTTACCAATTCCACATGCCTTCAACATAGCTTTGGCACCTTCTTCAAAAGTTACACCATCTATTTGCATATAAAATGCTTTCATTTTGTGGGCTTTCAACCAACTGTTGGCTTTGTAATTCAAAATGTTTCTTACTCTTTGATGCAATGGGCTCTGTAATGTATTATTAAGATTCAACTAAAATATGTAGAACTACAAACATGTTTCTACTTGTTGTCTTTGAAATAATAAGAATAACACAAATGCAAGAAACAAAGAATTTTGCTATTGGTGCTTGCCTGAGTTAATGTAGTAAAGTAAGAAACTTTTTCTTTTTTCTTAACTATTTTACCTCAGTCTAATAATTAAAATGTAAAAGTCTTGCATACTTACGGTGTTGATATGACCACACACTAACATTGAAAGATTTTTTGTAAGTAGATTGGCAAAATCTACTAGTGATGGTCTAGCACTTGGCATTCCAGAGAGTACCAAAATTTGTGGTCTGTAATTTTTTACGTGCTCTTCAACAGTGTTTAACTGATGTACAGCTTGTAAAGCACTTTTATATGTTTGGGCTTGGGTAGTTGATCCCCAATTTACTTCTGCAAACACAAAAATAAATCTGCAGATTGAAAGGTATTAAGGAAGTAGATTTGTATTACCTGGCTTTCTATATGAAACTATAAGGTACAATGCCAGTACAGCGGAAAATGTTATTAAAGCTGTCCACCAAGAGATCAAGAACATCACAACAACACACAGCACTGCTCCCAAAAGACTTAACCACATATTATAATACTAGAAATATTTTTATTTAAAAAATGTAACTTATGTTATTGTCAACATGATACCTTAAATGTAGGTCTCCATCCAACAGGCTTAGCTAACGATGCATGGAATGTGGAAAAATTGATTAGTGTGTATGCAGCTAAGAAGAAGTTTGATATCAATGGAGCAATTACATTTAATTCACCTAAAAACATCAAAAATATCGCAAATTATCTTTTAGTATCTCTTTTAGATTTTTCAGAATTTCTTTATGACATAGTTACTTATAACGTACTTACCAATCAATATAAACGCAATAGCAATGAAGAATGTAAGTACATATCCTCTAACAGGTTCGTTATTTTGTCCATAGCCCCTTGCAAACCATTCAATATATGGATACAACTTATCTTTGCAGAGAGCCTGAAAAACTTTAGGTGCTGATACTAATGATGCTAGAGCTGATGATAAAGTTGCAGCAAAACATCCCGCATAAATTATTGGTCCTACCCAAGCCACCAGTTCTATTACCTGTAAATATTTATGTTTTAGTTGCTTAAACATTCTTATTTCGGCTAATTTGTAGTTTTACCTGAAAACTGTTGTGCAGTCCGTATTTGCATGAAAAATCAAGCATGCAGTCTGTAAATGTGCCATTTGCAAGATCAGTAACATTTCCTGATGCATCTCTCATTACTGTAAAACCCGAAATGAATGCCATTAAAATATAAGACATAGTCGTTATAAGTATGGCTAAAAGAGTTCCTTTAGGTATAGCACTTTGAGGATCCTGTAATAGAATTTATTATACACATCCACGATTACATACTAATATTCTAAATATGTATACTTTGAGATCTCCAGAGATATTAGCTCCAGCTAAAATTCCAGTTGCTGCCGGAAAGAATATTGAAAATACAGAGAAGAAATCATGCGAAACACCTTCAGTAGGTCTAAAATCCGGATAAAAGTTTTCCTTCAATATCTCAACTAAAAATGATTTATTAAATATTTAAATTACACATAATTCAATTATTTTGCACGTACCGTCATAACCAACAAAGCCTTTTGCTTTTGATTCAGGACTTGGTTTAATAAAACTTCCAATAATAAAATCTACTATGGCCAGTAGTAAAATAGCTAATAAGGCCAGTTGTGTCTAAAAACAATACAAAGTATTTTGTATTAGAATAAAACTTAAAGTAAAAAAAACAGTTACCTTTGCTTCCCATTCCATACCCACTACTACAATAATAGTCAGCAAAACAATCGTTACTGATCCTATAATTCGTACGTCGTGTGCACCACCATCAACAATTTTCAGTCCAAATGTAGCTAACAAGTCACGCATTGATTCACAAAACCCTACTACATACATGGCACATGCGACGGCATTAGCAAGAGAGAATATTAATCCAATGGAGCCACCAAATTCAGGACCTAAGCTTCTGGATATCATGTAATATGTCCCACCTGTTAAAATATTATAAAATTTATAGTAGTACTTAGAACGAGTCGTAGATCTAGCAAGGTGAACAGGAAAGCCAGTAAACACCATCAAATTGTTACTAGTAGCGTTTACAGGCTTTTGCGGTGGGCACGCAGGACTACCTTCAGAATTTGGTGCACCGCAAGCCAAAATTAAATTTTCGCGCTTTTCTATCCCATGCGAAACAATACAGGATTGATTCTTATGAATGGAAATATCTTTAGAACAACTTTTAGGCAGTATTGTTTTTATCTAGACGTAGCTTTGCTGCGAGAAAATATTCAAAAATAGACTTTGCTGAAGTCAATCAACAAACAGTCTTAACCACACAACATAGGAATAAAATATAAAGATTGTAAATGGAGTATTCTTTCATAGTTGCCAAGTGTGAATTTTATCAAAGCAGTTCATTAAAGTTTTATAACAGTATAACTGTACCGAGTGTTATTTTAACAACTTTCCACCCTTTATATCGCGCAAACAAATGAAAATATCGAAACAAGAACGTCAATTTATATACCAAAGGGGGCACCAAGATACAGGGTCAACTTTATATAATAGATGTCGCTCCGTTCGCTCCAATAAACTTAACCTCAAAATCTTAAATGGCACCCCACCACATGTAATACATTGTTGTACAGAGAATAACACTAGCAGTGTTTTGCCGAAAACGAAATTCAAATCGTCTCATTAGATCGAAAGTTCTGGCACAAAATGTCTCATTTCATTAATGAATTTAAATAACGTTTTACGTTGTTTTGTTTTAGTGCCCATTTCTGATACAGAACAAACGCTTTTTGACATTTTAAAGTAAATAATGTAAATTAAACTGTAAATAGAAGGTCAAAGCAGAAGTGAAGAAACAACACGAGATAAGTATTTTTGAAGACAGTTTCTAAAGATGGCAACTCACGTTTTGAGTTCAATTCACTTTATGCAATGCAAAACATGCGAAGTTGCACTTGTTTTTCATCTGAACTATACATATTAAAACAATTGAGGTGCGATAATTTACGTAAAGAATATAACTTAACATATCTTTGTTGCAATTCAATTGTTGTTAGTTTTTCTTTTAAGTGAATGATAAGTGCCACCACACATATTTTGAGTTGAACAGTGCGAATTGAGCTACTAATGTGAGTTGTTAGGTTAGGTACTCATTTTAAAGAATTGCCCATTTTCTATTGTTTCTTCTTTGTTGTTTTGACTTCCTACTGACAATTTAATTCACCTTATTCATTAGAAATGTTTACGTTCATCTGTTTTCTATCCGAAGTAAGTACTGAAACAATTGAAATGCGTTTATTTGCTTAGGTAATTTTAATTCATCACTAAAACGTGACTTTTTTTGTTATAACTTTCGATATAGCAGGCCGATTTCAATTTTGTTTTTAAGAAATGATTGACAGTGTTATTCCCTGTCTAACAACGTATCGCAAATGGTGGGGTGTCATTTAAAGTTTCGAGGTTAGGTGCACAGGGGGGGGGGGACACAGCGACATTGTAACGGGAAAATGCCCAAAAGTATGCACAAGTCCCGTATAAGCCAGATATCGGTAGATGTTCAAGCCCATAGCTCATGTCGAAGACGGGAGTAGGTTCCAAAATAGTAAATAACCCAGGCTTTGATGATCTTACCTGAGCCTAAAACTTAACTTTTAGCTGAAAAGGGCGCCAGGAGACAGTGCCACACAAAACGATGTAATTCGTCGACCTGTCCCCACACCGACGAACACGCTGTATATAGGGTCCACCCAAAATACCACCCTGTAGATAAACACTTCAAAATCGTGTCCGGAGACTAAATTGTATTCTCTTTTACTTACCAAGGAACCTTTGTTGGTTCCTCAACTTAAAATAAAATAAACTTAATAAATCTCCAGCCTCTCTCTCGTTTCTCAAAACTATAAACAAAGCTTTATTCACAAAATCAAATATTATGCGGGTTGCTAGAAGCCAAGGTCCATCATCACGGCACCTAAATAAGCTTATAAAACAAAAACAAACTTCTAGAAATAAGAACACAAAAGTTAAACTACATGAATTTATTATTATGCTTTGAAATCGAGTAAAATAAACATTCACAAAAAGATTCAAAATGATATGGTTGATTGAAGAAATTATTACTTCACAAACATCAAATAAAAGAATGACAATTACTACATAAAAATTAGGTCTGAAGGACCCGTCAAATAAATGCGTTTAGAAATCATTAAATCGCAAAATACTTATTGTATTAAACCCCTCTAAGCAAACAAAATTAAATATGATTTAAAACTTAATAAATTTAGAATATATGAACTTGTATTACTTCAAACAAAAAAAGAAAACGTTCAAAAGATTACTATAGAATTTAAACTACCTATTGTTTTCCCTAGACTTTTCCGGAAAGAATATACTATAAGGATACTTTTCTAACATTAAAATAAACCAAACATTAACGTTAAATACTCAAAGCATTTGAACAAAACAACATAAAAATACAAACATAAACAATTATTCCTTACTTTAAATCTGGAGGTCCTTTGAGTTTCCAGCAACTTTTCCAAATACAAAAGAATTGAATTTACACTAAATTTAATTACGAGAAGGCATGGTTTCAACCCCAATAAATTTTTAAACACTCAACTTCCACAAACACAAAACTTTAATTTTCTCAATAACGAAGAGAATACCAGATCTCTCGATGGACACTGAAGATATTAATTCCATCAGCCAGGGAGTATGACGAAGATAGCGGAGTCGAAGAACACCAGGTACATAACGGAGATTTTCATAATGACTAAACCAAAACTAAAGAAAAAAGTGAGACTAAATAATTTCCAAATAACTGGCTCGACACGGTTACTTCTTTACGCGATCCTTCTAATGAAGACAGGGACGATGAGCTTGTCGTTCATCTCCACTTACTAGTAAAAATACAGATAACACCTTTCAGCATATGAATTTTTAAGTTCATCCGCATAATGATGCGTCAATATTTTAATTCTCAAAGAGGGCTACCTCGAGGATTAACTCAAAATGCAAATTAATGCCCATAAACCATAAACCAAATAGAAACCAAAGCAAATTCACAGCCACTAAAATGTCGAAATTAACCGTGCGCCACACTTAAAGGTCGAAACAAACGCGAGAAGCACCGGGTCCGCTTGGACCCGGGAGGTCGCGGTGAACACCCGCGTTCCACGGTGTCCAAATTTCGACTCCCCGAGAAAATCACAAAGTACCAACAAAGGGAACGGTTTGGCAAAATAGAAAAGTCAGTTGTACACGATATCCCCAAACAAAATACAGACGATAAATTGGATAATGGAAAACTACTGGATATCATTTCTTTACTGTAGAACTGTCTTCTGCCAGACATGAATTAGCAAATTACGAACATGTTCTTTCTTGGAAATACAGTTGAAAAATATAACAAAGATTTAAAAACAGCACAAAGCACGTTCGGGTCATAAAATAATGTATCGGATTTCACTAATGAAAGAAGTATAAAACCATTTATCGAACACATTTTGATTCTTAACAACAGAACTCCAAAGAAATCTGTTAGCAATATAAACAGCTTGCTAAACATTAAAAAGTAAGACGAAGCGATAAATTTATATTAAATGAATGTATTTAAAGCAAAATTTAACGTAAAATTCGGATAAGTATGTAAAACTTTAAAATGGCATTACATTTACTACCAAATTAACTCTGATCGTGATGTTTTTTCTTGTTCAGATATTTTCATATGTTTGCGAAATATAAAGGGTGAGAAGTTTTTAAAATAACACCCGGTGTAATAGTTAGGTTGTGTTCTAGCATAGTAACAAATCATTTACTGACGATGTGACACGGTTTTGATATATAAAATTTAAAAATAAAGAAAAACTAGTGGGGCGTGTGTCGATGATGGTATGCTTTGTTCGAATATTAGACATTGTCTGCCAGTGATTATCGGTTCAAAAACGTGTTCTATAGAGTTTATTAGCAAACCTCTTTATGTGGGTTTTATTAATCGACAGACAACTACTACGATGAAGGTACTACTAAGAATATTACCTACGTGACTATGGAAAAGCTTAAGAAATTTACTCTAATTCTTCATATAGTATTCTAGTATCAAATACCTTCACAGTGACTTTTAATCTAAAACGTCGGTATATGATCGGAAATATCAACGAAAACTTTTACTATTGCTCATATCATTTTCCTTAAACATCAATAAAAAAAGTTCAACATTCCATTAATTAAAATACTTGATTGAACTTTCATTCTTACACAATCAAAATAAATGTGGTATGCATCGGTCATAACCCATAAGCAATCTTCTAATGAAAAAATATGAGGGCAAGGAATGTCTGTAACGAGTATAACCGTGCTAATAAGTACTGTTGTGGTCGTAATGCTGTTTGATTTAGTTAATTGATTTGTTTATGCTGTGCATTTTTTTGAATAAACTTTTTAATTTAGGTATCAAACATCACGTCTAATCAAACAATTAGGTTGCTGTTTATATTTGTTGCTCATCTTACCTCCTTTTATAATGCCGTTGGTACTGATAGCCGACATGGAAAGAGCAGTGATTGTTGTTACAGCAGTTGTTGTTAAGATTAATAAAATTGCTTCCCCTGTTAAAAATATTAAATTAAAATATAATTCAATTAATATACAAATAAATCGATTTGCTTAAACAAGAGTTGTACTGGTAATTTGAAGACAAAAACAATATAATGAAATATAACTTGTACTAGAAAACAAACTACATATAAATAGAAAAGACAACAGAGTTATGTTGGAATTCTAATTTTAATTATTATAAAAAAGAGGAACAAGTATGCAACTGCATAAAAATAGAATTTAGGTTACACTTTCGTTTTACTTATAAAATTTTTATACTGATTTAGAACTTAACTGCGCTTTTAAAAAAATGCAGTTCTTGCGATACGATTACTTTAAGTACTATGACAAAATATCCTTGTAATACTAAAAAATGCAGTGTTTTTTAACTGTAATGGAATTTTGCTAAAATAATTATCTTGGCTTCATTTTAACAATGCATTTTATGGAAAAATCCAGAAATTTAACAATGTATGACATCTTCAGACTACAAATACATATGACTAACCTACACCTGCCTGAGCAACGACCCAAGACAGACGAAGAAATAACATCACACCCCAAATGTTGAGAAGGCATCGTACTAATACGCCTTGAATCCATCCAAATTTCACTTGGCCCCGGGTAGTACTCAGTTTTCCATTAAGTCCGGAAGCGCTTATAGGACCCTGCGCAAGAAACAAGCAAAAAATTAGAATGAATAAACCAAATAAAAATACATGCTATTAGGCTAACAATATAATTATAATTTACGTGTAAAATTGTAGTTATAGTTGGCGATGATTGCAACACCCAAGTATATCAATACATTTTTAAGGTTTATATCCCACATACTATAATAGATATCCGGTAAAAGTTTGTTCACAAAAGTTTTGCACGATTTTTGATTAAAAATATCTTGTCTTGTATCTACATTACTAATGATGGTAACTTTAGCGCAGGTATACAGTATGAAGGTAAGGTGACGTAAATATGCAGAAATCAAAAGCAAAGAAAGTTTGCCTTAGACAATATCATATAAAAAGCAGTCACAATAGTTCCAAGATGGCCCTTTTTTTTGTTCAGTACAAAAACCTTTCATCTGCACTGTAAAACTGCAGAACTTTGTTAGGATTGAATGACTTGAGGTTTTAATAAAACCAATCTTTGTAAATATGAGAATCTGCAATTATAA
>VTPC01004372.1:11967-30742 GCA_011009095.1 Ignelater luminosus
TTGGAAACCGTCTTAAGTACTGACCGGTTTGGATTAAAACTGATGCATAAGCTTATCAGACCTTATAAAACCCGACCTCCTCAAAGAAATTAAAAATAAATTTAAAGACATGGTCAAGGTATTGGAGAACAAGGTGGTGCAATTGAAAAACCAGTTAATGTAGAAAGCAGATACCTTAGAACAATATTCTAGAAGAAATAACTTACAATTCTATGATATTATTGACAAATCTGGTAAGAACACAGACAATCTCGTAGTCCAGAAATTAGCAGCCGAGGATTGATCGCAGTCATCGTTTAAACTACAGATCCCGAAAATCTGATACAAGACTCTAATAGGTTTCACAATGTATTACAACTGGATCATATCTTTCTTAAAACAGAAAAATCAGCACCATTATAGTATCAATCTCTAAAACTGGAAATAAGACTAATATGACCAATTACCGTTCTATTGTATTGCTGCCTACTGTTAGCAAAAATATTCTGTCTTAATATAAAGAAGTGACTTATTTCACAAATCGTATATTCTGTCGAAGTGTTAGTGACGCAGAAAGTTTGAAAATATTTTTTTTCAAAAAGAATTATCTACATGTAGTTACAGTCATTAAGTTACAAATAATTGCTCTAAACTATTATGCTCATCTTAATAATACACT
Organism: Ignelater luminosus; assembly: GCA_011009095.1. Taxonomy (NCBI): domain Eukaryota; kingdom Metazoa; phylum Arthropoda; class Insecta; order Coleoptera; family Elateridae; genus Ignelater; species Ignelater luminosus. The sequence goes on from VTPC01004372.1 coordinate 12,626, forward strand.
AAATATTTCTCAAATATGTGTTGACAAAAATATATTAAAGTAGCACATCCTCTTAAAAATAGAACACAATAGTAATAATAACTGCAGTAAAAATTGTGCTGAAATGGAAATTATCTAAACAATAATTATTTGTTAATTTTGCGTGTGCGCCAGAAATTATAATAAAACTAACGGTCCAAGAGCAGATGGCTTCTATTTAGCCCTGTAACCATGAATTAACAATTCCAATGTTAGTACATATTAAAATTATGATAATCACTTTATTAATAACGCATTATAAACTTACACAGTCAATGAACCAGTCGGGTTAGGAGAATATTGTTCTTTTAAAGGGAAAAATGACTCTTATGTTTTTTAATTAAGTAATCTTCCAAAATATATTTACTTGAAAGGTAATGGTGATGTGATATTTTTGAGTACAACTTTTTATTCTTGTCATTGCAGGTAATAAGAGTTTTAAGCACTGAATCATTAAAATCAATATTATAATACGGTTATAGAAAGTCTTCTTTTATTAGTTACATGTTAACAATTCACATATCTTTGATCAAGTATGTTATAAAAAGAATGACAATTTCTGTGCATCTTAGAATTAGTATTCTCTTTACAAGGTGTTTTATAGCAAAGTGGTAAACTTCTTAAGTATTCAGTGCTAATTCAACATGAATTTCGATATTTCCAATTGTATCTTCAACAAAATGATAATGCTGATTGTTATCGATGTAAATCTATCAATTTTGTTATTATTATTCATTTCTTTAATATGTAATACATTAAACTATTCGGTTCGCCTCGGTATAATTAAGTAAAGCTAGTTCACTTCAACTTTTGAGTACAAACAAACTATTATGTACAAGCTATTATGAAAATCCTTATTAAACGAATTTCTTATACAGGGTAGTCGAGATGCAAGCCGTAATTTTCCTCAGCGTTTTATAACCGAACACACGCATTTTTTAATTGGAGATAGGCTTGGTGATTTGTAGTTGTAAAATAATTCTGGAATTCTTCCTGACAGTAAAAACAATGGTCAAGAAATTCTTTGTCAGTAAAACAAATACAAGTTTATAAAGTATTTAAAATACTGAATCAAACTAGCAACATACGAGGGTGGTCTGAAAAGTTTCCGACCTAACAAAGATACAACACATTTTTTCTGAAAATTTTTTTTTATTTTTCAACATAGTCTCCTTGTAACTCTACACACTTCTCCCAGCGATGCTCCCATCTCTGTAACCCGTCCAAATAGTACTCGGCATTTTTCTCTGCAAAATAATTGTTCACGAAGGTGATTGCCTCTTCATTTGACGAAAATCCTTGTCCTCCGAGCGCAATTTTTAGATGAGGGAACAAAAAGAAGTCGCTTGGGGCTAGATCTGGTGAGTAAGGCGCATGGTCAAGCAGTTCAAACCGTAATTCGTGGATTTTCGCCATGGAAACCGCTAAGGTGTGAGACGGTGCGTTGTCTTGGTGAAACAGAATTTTCTTTTTCTGCAAATGTGACCGTTTTTTCGCAAGTTCTGCTTTCAGCTTGTCAAGTAATGATGCATAGTATGCTCCTGTAATGGGTTTTCCTTTTTGAAGATAATCGATTAAAATAACTCCATGACTATCCCAAAAAACAGTCGCCATCACTTTCCCAGCCGAAAAAACAGTCTTTGCTTTTTTTGGAGCCGGTTCCCCCTTTGCAGTCCACTGTTTGGACTGTATGTTTGTTTCGGGCGTATAATGGTGTATCCAAGTTTCATCTACAGTAGTTAATCGGCGCCAAAACTCGGATTTATTTCGCCTAAACTGCGCCAAAAGAGCGTTGGAAATATTCATTCGAACACGTTTTTGGTCTAACGTGAGCAAACGCGGCACCCAACGCGCGGACAGCTTTCTCATGCCTAAATGTTGATTTAATATGTGACAAACACGTTCTTTTGACATGTTCATAACCTCTGCTATCTTTCTCACTTTAATTCGGCGGTCGTCTAGCACCATTTGGTGAACTTTGGCGATGTTTTCGTCGGTAGTTGCAGTTTTTGGACGTCCCGAACGTTCATCGTCTCCCAAGCTCTTACGGCCACGTTTAAATTCAGCAGCCCAAAATTTCACTGTGGTAAATGATGGTGCAGAGTCCCCATACACAGAATCCAACTCATCTTTTATTTGCGAAGGCGTATTGCCTTTCAAAAACAAATATTTAATGACAGCTCGATACTCGATTTTGTCCATTTTCACAAAAAAACTCACATCAACTCACTCAAACGACTGTTACATAAAAACTGCGCGTCCAAAATGGCTGAAACTTTGGTGAGTAACTGTCAACAGACGAACAACGAAATTCAGTAGCTTTTATTTACGAGTGCTGCCATCTTCACGTTGAGGTCGGAAACTTTTCAGACTACCCTCGTTCTAACACAACAATTTACATGTTAGGGATATGGTGACATAACACGTGTTTGTTGACATGCTGTTATAATGGGCATATTCGTAAACTCACCTGGGCTAACTTTATTACTCTTAATTATCAGGGATAGAATTGTATCAATAATTGTCGTGGTTATTTTGACTAATCATGTTAACCTGATTCAGTTTTCGTAAACGCTTAATGAAACTACGCATTTAGACGGTAAGTATTAAGGGTATAAAAATGAATTGTAACTCGGGTAATCTTGTTTTTCTTTTATTGTTAAGCTTTCCGATCCTGTGTGTTTTTATTAAAAAATATTAAAACGGCATTTCCTTAGAAATTTGCTCGTTTTATTATTTGGTTTAAATAAAGAGAACAATGCTGACTAATTTGTTGAACTGCTTGTTCTAAATGCTTCAAAGTACACAAGCAAGAAAAGAGATCTTAGCCCCAAGATTCCATAAATGCAGCGATACAAGCGATCAGAAAAGGCCAGTTAGTTAGGGCGGCAGCAAAGACGCACAATGTTTCTAGAACCATAATTATGCTATCAATGACCAAAAAATTCTATTTTATTTCAAAATTGGATAGGAAGGCAACCTTCACTGAAGAAGAGAACTTGCTTGAAGAAATAAAACCGTTTGTGAAGCGTTTTTGTGAAGTAACCAGATAACAAGTCAAAGAGTGTGCATTAGAATATGCGGCTAAAAACAACAAAGTAATTGTGTTTAACTGGAAAAAGAAACCGCCAAGAGATGACTGGCTGTATGGCGTTCTTAAAGAAAAACTTGAACCAACAATTATAGACAAAATGAGAGCTTTTTAAAGCGGTAGTCACCATTTTTTCTAATCAGCGCACGTCCGTCATTTGATCCTGACATCTCGCATACTATATAATTGTGATGAAAATAGAATTTTGACTGTTTAAACGTCTGGAAAGATTTTGGTCCTTAAAGTGCAAAAGCAGTTTGGTTATGCTACCAGTTGAAAATATGAAAGGACATCTATTTGGGTGCCCTGAACTTCAACGGAGAGGTCTGCCGACTCCATCCACTGTTGCTCTAACAAGTGGATTACGGAGGACCTGTTTCTAGAGTGGCTGAATCACTTCCAAATGCACACTAGGTTCTCTGCAGAAGAACTAGTCGTACTGATGTTGGATAACCATGGAACCCATTCCAGCTTAGAACGAATGAAATAGTATAATCGGGTTGCAGGTCCACACAAAGCAATCAAAAGCTTCTAAGTAACTTGGATTCATTTTTAAAATCCAAACATTTTTTAAATGAAATATAAGTTGCAAGTCTACATATGGTAAACTAAGTAACACTTTCTTCTACTTCTATGGAAAAAACAAGCCATTGTACAATTATTTTAAGTGAGTAAAATCATTAATCATTAGTAACCTTTGTCTACTTGCGAGAAAAACATTTTATTCACTCAAAATTAAATAATAAATAACAAAAGTGTCCAGTCAGTTTTGTCGATTAGTTGCAAGAGAGCAAAGAAGTGCCTGTCCCGGCACGGCGCAACCTTATGTTGGAGAAACTTTCAAAGAAGATGAACAGGTGGCAGCTGCAAAAAGTCTATCAAATGACCAAGGAGCGGCATTATTTAGTTGATGGCTCAGTAAAGTGCAGGTGCATATAAACACTGCTTGGCTGGACAATCATATACGTGCAATTTTCGTAAGATAATGACGTGATTCATGCGAAAGAACTGGTTAATCAGCGGCTCAAGTGCGTATACTTTGTATGTACGCGCACCTTAGTAAACGTTTCACCGCTGATACAATTATGTCACCATGACGCAACAACTAAACTTTTCCGCTGTTTGCTAATGACACGTAGAGAAAAATCCAGAACTTTAGGTCTACTCAGTCTTGTTACTCAAGGTTTAAGCAATACTCTAAAATTTCTACAATTATGTTTTATGATAAAAAAATGGAGAAAGTCGAAGTTGCCAGTTATATGCCCAATCCAAATGATTCTGACCTTGAGAATATTGACACTGATGCTGATGACTCCGAAGAAGATGATTTCTGTTGGACTATATCAGTACTCGATTGATGACGTAAAAATATGAGTTTAGTGATGATTCGGAATATGATCTGCTTTTAAATGAATTAGTGGCAAAAATCGCTCTACAATGTGGAAATACAAATCAACCGCAAACGAAGTATTCAGAAAAGGATAACCAGTTTTTTGCAAGTCCACCTCAATTTTTGGGGAATTACAGAATCAACATAAATGGTGATTCACCATATTCTTCCCTTTCTTTTTTCTTTCTCTCTTTACAATTATTTATTATTGAGGCAAATAACTACACAGACTATTGCCATGCTATTCAACAAGGCAGGCAGTCATCCTCGGTGACAGTGGACGAAATAAAACAATTCTTCGGCATGAACATTATTATGACCTACATCAAATATCTTGCTTACCAAATGGTTGTCAGTAGATGGTTTGGGATTAGGCCTTATGAAGAATACAATAGCACTAAAAAGATATAAAGAAATTAAAAGATATCTATTTATACTTTGTAAACAATGAGGAAATATCCGAGACAAACACTGACGGTTTTACAAAAGTACGACCATTTCTTAATTATCTAGCAAAAATGTTTGCAGATGCTGTTACATTGCCATAATTGACAAAATGGTGATACCTTTCAAGGGAAGAAAAAAATGTAAGCAATAATCAAATCAAAACACGAAAATCGAGGATTCAAAGTGTGGATCAAAGCCTTTGTAGATGGTTATGTGAGTAAATTTGAAATGTATCAATCATGTAATAAACAAAGCACCAAATTGGGTGTTATAGGACACGCTGTTGTTCGTTTGTGTGAAATACTTGATGGATTGAATCATAAACTGTTTCTGGATAATTTTTTCACATCAATACCTCAAATATTGCATCTCAAGAACTAAGGCATTTATGTTGTAGGAACAATAAGAACAAATAGGCTGCAAGAAGCAAACAATAAATTAGTAGATGCCAAAACATTATCTAAACAGTGGAACATGTTCCATTGCAACCTCTTTGAATAGCATAACTGTCATTAGATGGTCTGACAATAGAACTGTGTGTATGGTGTCGTCTTTTTGTAAAAAAGAACCACACGACACAGTGAGAAGATGGAATAGGAAAGGGAAACTCTAAGTAGAGGTTGACATGGCGGACAAAATGATTGCACACTATCCACACGCAGTAAAAAATAATAAATTGTACATAAGAGTTGCATTCCATTTTGTAAATGTTGCACTCATGAATACTTGGATTTTACATAAAAGCAAAGAAATGTTAACATCGTAAGAGTAAGCTCCATCAGCTACACAGAACTACCCAAATATGGTCTCAAGCTTCTCCAAGCAACAGCAATAAAAATACAAATGAGCTCCTATGAACTAACAGTAGCAGCAGTTTACAGTCCATCTCGTCATAACATTAAATGACAGGACTTCCGTGAATTTTTGTTACACTTGGGAACAAATTTATCGCTGGTGGTGACTTAAACTGCAAGCACACTACATGCGGCTTACGCCTCACTACCACTAAAGACAGGGAATTAGTCAGCATCTTCAAAGAAAAGAACTACTCCTTCCTCTCAACGGCCACATCCTCATATCGGTCGACAGATTCCACTAAAATTTTTGACTTGCTGGATCTATTTATCACCATGGCATAGAAGTTACTCTAACTTATGACCTTTCCTATGATAGCAACAATAAACTGTTTTGTTATACACAAACCATTAATTTAAAGACTTTATAACAAGAAAACAGACTGAGACAAATTTCGCAGTGAAATTGAAGAAGACATACAACTGAATATTCGACTCAAAACCCCAAACCAAATACAGAAAGCGCCAACAATACTGAATAGGACACTAACAGCACAGAACTCAGCTGCTAATATTCCAATTGAGATAAATAAAATGATAGCTGACAAAAAAAGCTAGAGCTACATGGCACCAAACACACGCCTCAGCAGACAAAACAACATTAAATATAGTAACTAACCAGTTGAAAGCTAAAATCAATGAAGCGCGTGAAAAATCTTTTTCAGATTATATCATAAATCTAACTCGATATGACAACTTAATCTGGAAACCAATTAAACACTCGCAAAAAATCCAAAACTCAAGTACCACCAATCCGCAACGAAACGGATTCCAATCCACAATGGGCTAGAAGCGACAAAAAGAAAGCTGCCTTGTTTGTGAAACACCTAGCCCATGTTTTTACCCCTAACAACGATACCCCGGATAATGAAGTAGAGCTCAAACTATTAAACATTCCCATAACTACTCTTGCCATCAAACGTTTTACTACTTCAGAAGTCCAAAAAGAGATCAACAATTTAAACCTACGCAGAGCACCCGGAATAGACAAAATAACTCCAAAATTAATAATAGAACTGCCCAGAAAAGAAGTTATGCTATTAAGATTTATATTTAATGCCATCCTAAGATTAAACTGCTGGCCGAAAGTGTTTAAAACAGAAGAAATTGTATTGATTTCGAAACCTGGCAAAAATCCAAATAAAGCGCCCTATAAGTTTAGCACCTGTTGTTTCCAAACTACCCGAAAAGCTACTGCTACAAAAAATCAACTATGATCCCAATACCTCAGAATGGATACCACCGCACCAATTTTCGGCTTTCGAGAAAAACACTCGACCGTGCAATAAATTTATAAAATTAGTCACACCGTAAATCAAGCCCTAGAGGAAAAAAAATTTGCACATCTGTATTTCTGGATGTAAGCCAGACATTTGATAAGGTCTAGCACATTGAACTGTTATATAAAATTATACAATATCTTCCGTTAAGCTATTTCAACATCTTAAAATCATATCTGTGTGACAGAGACTTCAGAACACATATCTGCTCCTTTCCCAATTAAAGCTGGAGTTTCGCAAGGTAGCGTCATGGGACCGCTGCTATACCTACTCTACACGGCAGACCTTCCAACAAACAACAAAACAACTACAGGTACATTCGCAGATGACACCACTATCCTTGCAAGCTGTGAAAATCCAGAAACGGCCTCTACACTGCTCCAAAGAAAACTAGCAGAAGTACGGACATGGTTGCAAAAATGGAAAATTAAAATTAATGAAACAAAATTTGTCTACGTTACATTTACTGAAACGAAAGACAAATGCCCTCCAGTGCACTTAAACAACATCCAAATACCACAAGCCACGAGTACGAAATACCTCGAAATTCATCTCGATAGACGTCTAACCTGGAAAGAACACATAGTCAAAAAACGAAAACAAATAGACCTAAAAGTAAAAGATTTATATTGGCTGATTGACATAAATAATATGGGGGTGTGCGCAAGCAAATCCAACATTGCAATTATCCAAGATACTTTGTTTGATAACGTTTCCTCCGTGGTATGTCACAAATCAAATTCTTCACGAAGACCTGGAAGTGGAGCATGTCAACAATAAATTGGAAACCCACACAAATACCTTACTCCACCCACTATTACAACCCTACGTCGTCGGAAGAAGACTTAAACGTACTTGGTCAGCAGACCTTATACATGGTTGATAGAGGCCTTATCGATGGAGAAGACCTCATCACATTATAAAAGTGTACGTAATATGTGCTCTTAATCAACACATTAGCTTATAGAAGATCTGTTGTATTCTGATTGCTAATAAACTAATTAATTTAAAAAAAAATTAGTGGTTATTAGTTTTCATTTGGAAAGAACTCAAAATTATAGAGTTATATTAGAAAAATAGGTGATTATTAATCTTTCGTAAAACGTTTTTAACTTGCCATAAATTCGTCCCGAAAAAGGTTAAGAAATTAAATATATTTGTCGATTGACTGGATCTCGAGATCATTATACCTTCATAACTAGAGAGTGAAATTGTACATAATTTTGATTGATCATAATTTATAATTATTGAATTCTTGTAATTTCTAGATGTATCTTAAGATTTAAAACCAGAAACTATTGAGACTGTTTTTTGATAAGCTAGAACAACAAGAATGATTTGATTTTACGCAATAATCTGAAATCCTTTAAGTACACTATTATGTTTATTAGTGCAACAATAATAGGTAAACAGTAGTGGAAATGACGTCTCTTCAAAGTCTGCTGCTTTCTCCTACTTTTCCTGCTTTACATATCATTATCGAATGTGACAATAATTACTGGAAGACACATTTCAGTTGGTTTTGTTGAACGGTACGGTTCTGCTTTTGCAGTTTATCTTGGATCTCACCAATTCCTTCATTCATCATTTTTCATCTTATCTTTTTTTGATAAAAAAAAGAAGTTGTTGAAGATACAATTTACTTAATAATGCGATAATAAATAAAATTGGGGTGCAATTAATTTATTTGGATTTCTCATTTTTATTATGTAAGTACATTTTTAATTTTTGAAATTTATTTTATTAATTTTAAAACGTTAATTTTAATTTATTTCTTTAACCCCTAATAAAGATTTTAATTTAACGTCATTATAATTATATTAATTGATTGCTGTTTATCGTTTTTTGATTTTTAAGATTTTTGACAATTTGGTTTGATTTACAATCAATTGTAGAAGTTGGATCTTTATTGATTTTTATGTAAGAATTTTCATCATTTAAAAAGTTGTTGGCTAAATTAACATAATTATCTTTATTTAAAATAACTGTTACATTTCCTTTATCGGATTTTGTAACAATTAAATTAGGATTATTTTTTAAAAGAGATTTGGTTTGTAAAAAAAGGTGATTGTAAAAACTATCGTAATGCTTTCCATTTTTTAAAAAATTAGTTATAATGTTGGTTATTTGTGCCCTATAGATATTCTTTTGATTTTCATTGTTAAATTTAGATATAATACTTTCAATGTCACTTAAGAAATTGGGTATTTTATTAATAAAATGTATACCTAAATTATCCTTTAAAATAGAATTCATAAAGAAATATGTTGATAATATCATATGTTCTATACCTAATAATAAAATTACAATCAACATATACAATTTACTTTGGAAAAAGAAATTAATGATAGTATTACATTTTTAGATACCAAAATTATAAGATTACAAAATAACGTTTTGATAACAGACTGGTATACCAAACCAACCAGCTCGGGAAGATATATAAATTTTCATTCATATCATCCAATAAATATAAAAATAAATCTAATTCTACAATTAAAAAATAGAATTGAAAAATTGTCACACCATACATTACATAATAAAAATTTCAAAAAGCTAAAATCAATTCTTTTAGATAACTCATATCCTGAACATTTTATTAATAAATTCCTACACAAAAAAAAACACCAATAATACAAACCATAATAATAATATTACTAATAATAATAATAACAATAACTTAAACCAAAACATAATTTTTTTTTCTTTGCTTTACATAAAAGATATAACACCAAAAGTTATATCCATTTTCAAAAATCATAGAAACATAAAAACTATAAATTCACTTTATACAAAACTAAAAGACAAGATTCCATTACAAAAAAGACATAACGTTGTTTATAAAATTCCTTGTAAATCCTGTTGTATACAATATTGGCCAAACTTCTCAACACTTAACCACAAAAGTGATATTAGACTAAATAAAAAATCATCTGCTTTAGCAGAATGTTTTATTTAATTGTCAGATAAATAAATAAATGCATTTAAACATTTAAATTAACTTTATTTTCACACATCGTGAATTCAACATAAAAAGCAACCGAAACGGATTGACATGTTTTTTTTTGTTTTTAAAACAGTGCCCAAGTCCAACTTAAACATTACAAAATAAGTTATTATCAATGCCCCCAACCTTGAAAGAACAATATTTTCAACGAGATATTTAACACAAATGTATCATAATGAAAAGAAACATGTAGTACATTACTATTAAAAATAAGATAGGCATTTCAATCTACTTAACAATGGTAAGTAAACATAAGTAATTAAGTTGTACAGAATGTAATTTAAGCACACAAACAAGGAAGCATAACTGCCAATATCTTTTAAACCATTTAAATAATCATCCGGCTCGAAGGACCAATGTTTTATTTAATTGTCAGATAAATAAATAAATGCATTTAAACATTTAAATTAACTTTATTTTCACACATCGTGAATTCAACATAAAAAGCAACCGAAACGAATATTGACATTGACATGTTTTTTTTTTGTTTTTAAAACAGTGCCCAAGTCCAACTTAAAAATTACAAAATAAGTTATTATCACAGAACATTCTATTGATCACTTGCATTATTCAAATTTCTCAGATACAAAAATTTTACACATTGAAAACAATTTGAAAAAACTTTTATTTCTTGAAATGGTAGAAATTAATAAAGATCCAAATTCTATAACTAAAAACACTGATATAAAAGAACTTTCATCAATTTATTCATATTTACTTTCCATAAACACTTAAAATTAAAACTGTTTACTACTTCCAAAAAAATGTTTCTCTTTAGTTTTAATTAATGACAGTTTATTTTTTGACAATTCATAAATTTTCAACTGTTTTGTTACTATTTACAAACAAAAAATTTTTTAAAAAACATAATTTTTCTTCACATTTTAGAAGTTATAATATTATATACAGTTTATTACTAATTATTTATTATAAAAGAATCTTTTCTTTTTTTTACAATTGTAAGTATAAATAATATTCTTAATTTTAACAATATATTAGTTTATAATTACTGTAGATCTCCCTGAAGAAGTATAAATATTATACGAAAGCTTGGAACTAACTTCGTTTTATTAAATAAAGACCTACAAACCCGTTAACAACAATTAATATATAAATAAAAAAGATCGTTATCATTAATAATAAGTCATTATAATTATGTGCTCAAATTAAAAAACTTCAGGAAGTTGTTTAACAATATTGTCGATTATAATAGAAACTTAAAATTGTAATTTATGATCATGACATGCAGCTATTTGCGTCAACAAAAGTGAAGAAACCTGGAAAACGCTGATTAGATCTAAACCAATTTTAAATAGAACATTGTTTTGTTGACATAATCATAATTAGTGTTGTTCATTCGCTTAACGATGGAATCTTTTTTAAATACATTTATTACATCCGCAATATTAACAAAAATCATTTTATTACTGACAGGAGTAGTTGGATGTAGACAATTTATTCTTGCTGGTTAAAAAGAAAGTGAAATTGCTAGAAATATCATATTTACAGTAAAATCCTACAATTACGTTATTATTGTTCTGGTTTAGTCAGCGAAGTATTTCCTAGTTTTTAGAAGAAATAATCCCGCTAATTAATTATACATTGCGTTTTCTAAAGCACATGGTGAACCTTGCGCATATTATTTACAAGAATTTGATTAAGTTGGTTAAAAATTTACTGTCTTTGGGGACAACACAATAGATATGATGAACTTGAGCATTTTAACCGTCAAAATACTTCCTTTTAAATCAAGGAAAATCTACCAATCGATTTAAATAATTACTGTCATTGTTTACTATCATTAACATATTCCACGTATATAGGAATATTTGAAATAACTGCAACATCCTAAATCGTCAAGAGCAGTTTCACTAATGCAAAAGAAATTGAAAAATGTACGTAGGTTTTCAATACTACTTTTTATAATGTAAATATTAATTACCTAGTATAAACAAGCTGAAGTATTTTCAAGTGGAAGAAATTTCAAATATTATAAACTTTCACCTAATACTTTCAGTTGTCTTTACACGTTTTGTACCTCTACAGCTTGAAGCTACAAAAAATTCCGTTTTTACAATTTTTTCCTCTATTAAAATTTTAGTAAACTAAATTATAAATTCTTTTATCTTTATGAAATTTAAATTGATCAAATCATCAAGGTGATACTATTCTTGAAACAAAAACATCATTAACATTTATTTTTTGCGGCTACTGTTAACAGATGAATCTAGTTAGTCAAATCAATCATTGGTGCAGTTGAGTTAAGTATTGTTTTATGATCCTATGTTACGAATTCTCAATTTGCATAAAACCCTCAACTCGCATGCCATTTCATTAATATTAATAACAATGTTTTTGTTGACAGTTTGATTTAAAAGTACCATAAGGTAACACCAACTTTAATAAAATAAACTAAAAAACTTAAAAACTTTTGTTTGCAATTTGGACGAATACTTTATTAACTGTCTGTATGAGAGGTTGGCAATAATCCTGAGATGAACGGAGAGACCAAGCTATCAAATTGAAAGAAAAATGAAATGTTTCTCATTTAAATTTGTTGCATTTTTAGCCTTTGCTTTTTTTTTATTTTTCTCCTTTAGTTCATTTCATAATCGTAAAGTGATTAACAAATTGAAACTTTTTTTCTGGTTCCTAGTTACAAATAGGTGATCTTGAATCATTTTTCATGCGGAATCCAAATCTGCTTTTGGTTTTTCCCTAGCACGTATAGTTTCTGAGAAAAACATTGTCTGAGAAAAAATCCAAATGGGAATGTAAATAATGCATCTTTAGCGACATTCTACATCCCATTTTATGGTAAGCTCTCAACATTTTGTCGACGAGGTCTTTGAAATTTTCCGCTTTGTTGTTGCCCAGAAAGCCCTTTACGACAGATTTGAAACAATTCCACGCCACCTTTTTTTTCCTTGCAGAACCGCATCGAAACCTCTGTCATTCATTAATTGCTAAATTTGGGGACCCACAAGTATGCCATCCTTTATCTTAGCTTCGCCGATTTTTTGAAATTTTTCTTTTATGTAGTGTCCATACCTTTTACAAAGTTCTTTATCAGCCCTAACTTTTTATGCAAATGGTGCAAATAGATATTGTTTCTATCCACAATGCTTTCATGTAAAATATCTTCTTCTCCCATAACTATCTGCCTACTTGGGCAACTTTTCACAATATAACGCTGCGATTTAGCACGACTTTATAACTTTCAACTCGTATCGTTTACAGTTTCATAGTTTCATAAGATTTCTTTAGGTGAACTGAATATGCAATGGAAACTAAAGGCAATGCATTGCCATCGTGCAATAGAACTGCTTTCATACTAAACTTGGATGCATCAATGAACAGTCGCCATTCTTCTGGTTTGTGTTTTCGTCCAAAGGTTTCCATCAAACCGTCAACATTACTGCAGTAGGTAAGATTGTCGCCCATAGAATAAAACTCAGAAAACTTCTTTTCACGGTTACGGAAATGACTAATTTTGGTACTGTGTTCCAATAAATTCCAACTCGGCTTTGCTTTCGCTTAAGTTCAAATCACGAACTAAATTGTTTAGTTGTGCCTGTGGGATCAAATCTGGCTGAGTGGATCTGGAGGAATAAACTCTGGATCATTGCTAGAAACAATATCGACATTGTCTTCATCTGATCCTTAAAATTTTCTGGTGGCACAGGAACTGGAAGATCAGTACAATGGCCAACGTGTCTTCTCGCCGATGTTAAATTAGGATACACAACAGATGTTTTATTTTTTGCAGAGAAGCCTGCTATCTTTGTTATGCAGAAGTAACAATCGGTTAGATCATCTTTTTGTTCCCATCATATTAAGGGCAAACATACACAGGAACTTTTTATACCCTGTCGAAGACGATTTGCACAAGAAACACAACAAATATGTGATGCCCATTGCTTATCTTTAATCTCCAACTTGACATTCAAAGTACAGGCGATGAACTCTGCTTATAAGCGCAGTAAAACATCGTTTTTGGTGTTTAGCAGTAAACTTTCTACAAACGTAGCAAAAACTGTCCGAATCGTTCGCACATTTACGGGAGATGATTAATGTTTCTATAGTTATCCCTCAAAACACAAGAAATCTTCATTGTTAAGCAGTGATAATGCAACTTTATAAAACTTCACTCGCTCCACAAAACAGTTCTAACACTGAACAGGTTCATACATAAGTTATTTCACTTATGGAAAGTTGAAATAATATTTATAGATATTGATGAGAGTGACATACCTGTTAATGACCTGTTAATAGCTTTCTAATATATGCGAAATGCAATTACCTCATTTCCAAAACTTTTAATTGCTAATACGTGATTACCTAATGTAATTATAATTTCACTGTCTATTGGAACTTCAAATGCATATATTTCAAGCAGTACACGTGATAAAAAAATCTGAAAGCATATTTAAACTCAGAATAAAAAGTTACATAAGGATTACCTAGTTTTGGTTTAAGAACAAAAAACTCTGTTAATCAGTGTAATCGCTTTCAGATTCTTGGTGTTGTTGATCAAAACTGAGAGGAACGTCACTGTCTCAACAGTTATTGCTAAAGAAAGTAAGAATTGGTTTGTAGTACTTTCTTATATGCAAAATTAAGTTCTAACCTTCCAAAATCTTTTGTTCGAAATTCTGTGTCGCAAGCTTCTTCTTCTCCTGCTTCACACAATCCTCACTTGGAACCAAAACATGGCTTGCTATAACTGGAGCGTCGTGATACTTCAAAACAAAAGTTGCTGTAGAAGATTTAGCAAACAAGTAAAACTTCTGATTGTTTTATTTTGTAAGAGTTCTAATGCGTCTAGAACGCATTAAACACGAAATAGAAGGGAAGAAGCTTTAATAAATAGACCTAAATACTATTTAGCTCCACAGATCTTTGTAATAAATAACTACTTGATCATCATCCTAAAAAGCCTCTTTGGTTCATGATTTTTATGTTTATTCAATATCTGTAGATTTGTTAAAGCAAACAATCTTTTTAAAAAATCGATTGGAGTCTCCCCCATTTGTTTTGTTACCAGACAGGAATCACTGCAATATGCTATGTCCTCTCTTCAATTATTAATTCATTCAGATTGCCAAATACTGAATTTACAAGTAAAGTTTCAATATAGTTTTTTGCGCGGAAAAAAGAATGTAAACTTTTTAAAAGTCTGGCAGTTTTTGGGTTCTTTCGTTCAAACGTCAAACTATAAACGATAATACAAAACATTTTTTGAGCAATAACTTATTAGCCTGCATTGAATGTCGTTGTAGAATTTAGTCTTTCAGTAACACAAAGACGTGCAGATGAGACAAACTGTCATAGGCGTCATGATGACTAGGCGCTGCACAGCGGGGAATAAGCAACTAAGCCTTCTTTTAAACGCACCCCTTTGTTTAACATATCAAGGAGCTTTAAGGAATTCTGCTACAGGTGCCTAATACCCTAGCGTAGGCCCTATAGTAGAGACTTGCACTTCTTCTGCCGGGGCCTTTTTGCCGCCCGGCTCGAAAGTCGGGTTTGGGCCTCATTTGTAATCTTATCGAGCTTTGTGGGCTTACATCAGGTCAATCCTATTGCCCGGGCCTGTCCGACTGTTCAGGACTGTTGGGTCCTTCTGGCCTGTTGAGTCGTGCTTTTCGGCCCTGTCGGGTTTGTAAGAATGTTTGGGTTTGTCGAACCTTTCAAGCTTATCGAGTCAGTCGGGCTTTTCGGGTTACTATCTTTGTACTGATTCAAAGCGAACGAGATCATTTTTGTACTGACTCAGACGAATTATTTTTGTACTGAAGGGTTGTCGTACTGATTTCGACAGACGTTATTTCTGTACAGATCCGGACAAGCATTATTTTCATACTGAACCGAAGAGGAGGGTTTTCGTACTGCACCGGAGTACCGAGTCGGCCAGTTATTATTTTCGTTTGGATTGAGACGGGAATTAGTTTTATATTGAACTGAAGCGGAGAAGTTTCGTGCTGTACCTTAGAAGCCTGCACGGGCTGGATTTCTTGGTCGGGCCTTTGAGCGGACCCGCACAACGCTTCGGTTTGGTCGAGCAGGGTTTCAGTTGAAAAATCTATTGGGTTTTCCGGGCGTACGTCGACACAATTGGGCTTGTCGGGTTGTTTAGTTTTTCTCTCCTCTCTAGCCTGTCGGGCCTCTCGAACCTATCGGGTCGTTTTCACGCCAATCAAGAAGTTACCGGATTTTTTCGGGCAGCGTATAATTTATTCCCTGTCGAGTCTGAAAACTCTAGCCCGTGTAGGGCTTTACCCTAAGGTAAATATTCCTCTGTCTCGAATGGCATGACGTAATCCGTAATTTCGAACTAATAAATAATAATCTGTTGGTCGTTTTTAATGTTTATGACTCTTATAGTAGAATATCAGCGTTCTTTTCAAAATTCTCAGCATTTTTTCTCCAATATTCAGATGTTTAATATATACACATGACGTAATTTGTAATTGCAAACCATTAATTTATTGATTATTTAGTGCCTACGAATGTTCAGAGTAGATTCCTAGAGTTTTTTGCCAAGATTTCTACCGTTCTCAGAATATTCAAACATTTGATAACATTATGAAAATCCATATACTATGTAAGTCCCTAAAAAGAACGAGTGATACATTTATATCCTTAGTTGGTCATAAACGAGAAAGACAGACAATGCAGTATTTCGAGTTGTTATAATATCAAGCAGCAGGTATCAAGTGTTTGTGCGGCAAGTGAGATTTTTTGTCACCTTCAAAACTTAAAAAGTTTTGCTTGTTGATGACATGATTACTTGTTACTTCTACAAGCCACTTCAGGAGGGTAGAAGAATTAATAGTAACTGAAAATATTCTGTTCTGAACGACGTTGATAATTTCGAAATTAATTTCCAAATTTAACAGTAGAAATAGAAAAAAGTTTACATGAACTGCTATTCATTTTGGCTACTGATAAAAGTATAATTCAAAAGCACATCTACGCAATTCTATCCATGGCCAACCGAGAAGACAAACTTTATGGATCACTCATTATACGTGACAATGTCTGGTACCTATTTGATAAAGTTTAGATGCAGAGCTTCTGCACTAAAGCATTACGAATGGCATTGTCAAAGGTCTTTTAAAAATCAGTATGTGAATTATCAACCTGTTTCGGATGGTATAGTATGTAAGCTAGAAAGATTTTTTTGAGACTCCAAATGTAATATGCTTTCGAATGTCGGCTTTTTGTTTGGTATTAAACTTTTTGTATTTTTAAAAACTAGATTGTTATCATTATCAATAATAAATAATTAGGAATTAAAAGGCTATTCTCTAGTGTGTACGAAGAATACGAATTACCTGATTCTTGACTTAAATATCAGAAATTCTGAAAGAGGGGATAAAATTTAAGACAGTTCTCAAACTTTTGTAACAAAAAAATCTTTTGGGAAATTTATTTCATATTTTTTATACAAATTGGAGAAAAGCCTGTGAAGTTCTTAACAAATTGTCGATTCTACAATTACCAATTTGAATAGGTTGGCATAATAAGATCCATTATACTAAATTATAGTACGTATACTACGACAAGTAATTAATTTTGATATGTTTTTATAGGCAGTTTCAAACACAAATGATTTTTAGAGAACAAAAACGGTCACCTAAAACTCCTTTCTAAAGATAATGTAATAATTGAATGTTGTCCATATCACCCCATTCATACATTTGTTATCGATTTAAAAAAATATATTCAAATAGTAAATAATATTTTGATAAGTGATGTTAGAAGACATGTGCTGTTATATCGTATGTTGTAGCGGAAGGAGTGTGAAAAAATTATGAAAACTTACATTCCAAGTAGATTAATGATTGTCAGAATTTTAATTAGCACATGAATTATTAAATTTTAAATGGTTGAGTACTTTAAAAAAAAGTAGATTAATTGGTCTTGTGTTACATAAATCCATCTCCCCATTGTTTCGTTTAACAATGTCATAACAAGAAATGCTCATAATACCAAATGTGTGTTAATCAGATACACCAATTGCA
>VTPC01004372.1:35742-67198 GCA_011009095.1 Ignelater luminosus
TGTGCTAGCACCATCTACCTTAGACAAGATAAGCTGAATACCAGCCAGTCAAAATCACAAAATGGCCTTAACCGTAGCTTCTCCACTTCATTTATAAGATATAGAATCGCGATATCTTCTCTTCTGCTACGTCAGTCTTGTATCGTCCACTGCTGGGCATAGGCATCTTCTAAATTCTTCCATGTTTCTGTATTTCGGGCTTATCGTATCCATCCTCTCCCCGCATATTTAATTATATTGTCCAACCATCTCTTTTGGGGCCTCCCTACACTTCTGTTCGATATCCGTGGTCTCTATTGGGTCAGTTTTGGCATCCAGCGATCTGTTTTCTGTCTCTCTACATGTCTCATCCATCAGTCTTGCCATACGTTCAACAATATCAGTTATCTTTGTTCTTCTTCGTATCTCTGTGTTTGGTATCTTGTCTCTTAGTGTGATTAGCATGGCTCGTTCCATGGCTCTTTGGGTAATTTTAAATTTCTTTTGTACTCTTCTTTGTCAGAGCCATGGTTTCAATTATACCTATAGATAGCGACAGGCAGGATGCAAGAGTCATACACTTTTCTTTTCAGACTCAGGGGTATATCGGAGTTTTTCAATATGTACCCTAATCCTCCAAAGGCTGCCCATGTCAGCCCTATTCTGCGTATTACTTCAGTTGTTCGATTTTCCTTCTCGATTTTGATGCTGTGCCCCATCCACTGACTGTTTCTAGCGTATTTTCTTCTATTTCGATTTTTAGTAGACTGTTAGTCATTATTTATGTTTTGCTGAAGTTCATTCTTAAGCCTACTTGTTTTGATGTTTTATTAAGTTGTTGCAACATTGTTTCAATTTCTTCTATGTTGCTGCTGATTAAAACGACGTCATCAGCAAATCTTAGATGATTCAAGTGCGAGCCATCCACATTTATGCCTATATTTTGCCAAGATAGTTTTTTGAACACGTCTTCTAGTGCTAACGTGAATAGTCTGGGGGAAATGGTGTCGCCTTGACGAACACCCCTCTCCATTTGGATTTTGTCAGTTTTGAGGTCTTCTTTGATTTTAACGTGAAATGTAGTGTTGCCGTAGATGTTTTTTATTATAGTGGAGTATCGGGTGTCTACTTGAGCGTTCTTCATTTCTAAGAGTGCTGCCCATGTTTCAACCGTATCAAATGCTTTTTGATAGTCCACGAAGCCCAAGTGTATTGGGATGTTGTACTCCGTTGTTTTTTCACTAATCATACAGATGCTTTGTATGTGTTCATTAGTGCTAAAGCCTTTCCGAAATCCTGTCTGCTCAGGTGGTTGGTATGCATCCATTTTGTTTGTTAGGCGATTTGTAAGAATTCTTGTAAAAAGCTTGTATAAGTAAGATAGCAAGCTTATAGGCCGGTAGTTTTCTATATTCCTGTCGTCACTTTTTTTTTTAAAAAAGTACTACTTCCGCGTTTTGCCATGCTTTTGGAATACTTCCCTCATGCATGCATTTATTTAGTAGAATGACTGGACTTTCCTTCTTTTGAAGGAAAAATACTATAATTTAGCGTAATCAACCTGCCTAGCAAGAATTTATGTAAATTACTATGCTGGTTACGTTTATTTACTATTAGACTGAACAAGATTGTGTTGTGTTTTTTAACAAAACATCTTGGCATTTATTATGCCTTTTCAACATCTTTTGAAATCACGCTAAAGAGAGGAAAATCTGAATTTGCTCCAGGGCGCATTAAATTTGAATACGGGACAGAGAAGTTTTGTCTTCATACGCTTATATGGACACATGAGAAAACAGAACCTAAATTTTTTTAATTAGTTTGATAATATAAATCAAGCAGCACATCTGCCAGGGAGTCCAAGAGCATACTAAAGCAGTGACGAGTTTTGCAAAACAACGCAAGTATTTTAAGTAATTTAAAACTCTATATTTATATCGTACTTGCTCAGGTAATTGTTAATTGTAATTGTTTTATAAAATTTTAGTCTTACATTATTTCGCACGTAAATAAAACTTGCATATAAAATTGTTCACGCCACATAACAGTAAGAATGAGTAGTATCACATGTGCTATTAAAATTCTGTCGTCATTTATTTAGTTTTTCTCTTGTTTTGATTCTGGGCCAAGCCCGATTTTAGACAACCCCTTAGAATTGCAATAAAAGGGACTAATAAGAGAACAGTTAATCACTTACCTGATAAGTGATATTGCCAGACACTCTTGTCACTTCTGAAAGAATAAGACCAAAATTTAGTTCCATTTCGTTATCACTAGTATTTCGTTTTTATCGTCTCTAGCATCAATGTAAAAACGGCAAAGAACACTTTTACAGTACTTTTGATATGTATCAATGTCACCAACTTATATATTTGAAAAAATCCAATTATGCGTTACGTAACAATAATTCTTCAAACAGGTTATATGTTTACGTTCAGTTCTCGAAGTTCATTTTATTGAAAAAAAAATTAAATTAAATATTATTACAGTAATATATTAATTCCGGGTGCATTGATCACCTTAAGAATATACTAATTCCTGAAACCTTCAGAATATTATCTCTGAGATAAATCTTTTGGTTAAACCAAGCAGGGGTAAGATTGTTTCTCTCATAACGATATCATCAGCTTAAATGAAAGTGAAGTATATCAGAAGATACTACGATAGGATACGATGAATGATAATATGGCTAGACGACTGTCACCTGCGTGTTCAAGTAATTCATTGTTCGAGGTTTAGGCGAGCTGGTAAAGATTATTATAACTTTATAAGACATAAATTAACTAATAGTAATAAATTGATCGTGCTAAGTACGTAAAATAAATTAATCGATTTGTTAATGAACCTAGCATAAGCAATGATGATTTCATTTGCATAAGTACAACTTTATAAATTATTTCTGTCAAAGACCTTTGTACTAGTATAATTATGTAGAATTAAAAAAAATTATTTCCTCATTCTTTATCTTGCTAAGTATCAACTTGGTTGGTGCTCAAACAAGAGATAATAATACAATTGCGTTCAATACCTAGTCTTTTGCATTTCTATTGTTAAGCTATTATTATGCACTAGTTGCTTTTGACGTAATTTCTAAAAAATCCAGATGTTTTATTTTGGTCTTATTTGAAATTCAAAGTAAATTAATTAGGCTTTGTCTTTTTTGCTGGTCATAGCAGGGCCGGCGGAACATGATTTTCTGAGGCATGGGGTGCAAGGAAAAGGTCGTTACACATCGATGGCCTAGCGCACACAGTGTTAAGTGATTTTTTTGACAAAATGAGTACATTAGGTAAAGAAGAAAACTGCAGTTTCGTATGAACAAAAGTGTTAAGTAACAACGATGATATTAAACTAGCCAGCGTCATCTAACGAAAGTAATAAATACATTAATTGTTCCGGAAAGGAAATTCCAGAATAAAGGCATCTGAAAGTGGATTGCCTAAAGTGCAGGTTTAAATGTCAAGAACATTTTTTTAAAAACCAAAGGGAACAACTGTGTGCAAATTATTACAGCTTAGAAGATTAAAGGAGACAAAAAACACTGTTAAGTTTTTTAATACAAATACAAATAGTGGCTACATCTAGGGGCAAACTAAGTAAGTACAAACCGAAAAACCTCAAGGGTGTATTATTTAACAAGCAATAGAGGGCATCGAGTCTGCCTCAAATCTTTTTTGGCACTTTTGCGGTATCTCATAAAGTTATCGAGAAGTGTATTGAAGGAATGACAGATACGGAAAGGAAGAATAGCAAACCCCACAATGCAACATCTGACGTAGACAGGCAGTGAGTTAAGGATCATATCAATTCCTGTGCAAGGATAGTCACATTACTGCAGACGTGATTCAACTAAAAGCTGTCTAGATACAAATTTAAATATTTCCACTATGTACCGATTACATCAAGACTTTTACGCTTCTAGAAATGTGAAACCGGTCTCACAGTTTGTGTACTAAATTATTTTTCACGATTTTGAACCAGATCTTGTCTTTTATTGTACAAAAAAAAGATCAGTGTTTGGTGTATAACGCATTCAAAGAGGACAAGGAGAAAGATCCTTTAAGAGAAGAGTATGAAAAGCATAAAAGTGGCGTAAGATATGGACATGAAAAAAGAGGACAAAAAATGGCATCAGCAGATCTGGGAAAAAAATCTAGAGCCATAATGTTCGATCTTCAAGCTATTCTGCCAGTGCCATTAGCTGGCGATTTTCAGATATATTACAAAAGCCATCTAAATATTTACAATTTCACAATTTATGATGGATCTACCCCAGATGGTTATTGCTACGTCTGAAAGGAAACTCATGATAATAAAAGTAGTTCTGAGATTAGGTCGGGTCTTCTTATATATTTTTACTTAACCTACCCAAAACTGTAAACCACGTAGCGTCCTTTTAAGACACGTGCAGTAGTCACAACCATGCTTTATGCCGTCAATACAATCGACCATCTTCAAACCAGCGACTTGAAATATATGGAATCAGGACATTCATTCCTGGAAGTTGATTCAATGCACTCTGCAATTAAGAGGGTTCGGCCACATAAAAAAAAATTTCAATTGCGGGAGTGGTGTTTATTGACAGTAACAGCTGCAAGGATAAAACCTAGACCTATCAACTTACTCATTTAAAGCACTCAGACTTATTTAATTTACAGAATCTTGTTGATGCTGCTGGAGAGTAGTTATTACCCAAAAAGGTTTAGAGTTCCAGCCGAAATATATCAATTGGAGTTATGAATTTTTAGCCAAATCGGGTAGGTCAAGGAATTTGCGGTATTTATTCCGAGTCGATTCTTCCATTCTTTATTTACCATATTTATCTAAAATTTCCTAAATTAAGTACACAAGAACAGCTTGGTTACGTATAGTTCTGTGTAGTGATCGTAATCCCCTGGTATGGAGGGTTTCAACTTACATCTTTTATTTCCCAGACCCGCCTGAAGCCTGATATATGAATTTTTGAATTTTACGAACTTTTTCCCAAAAATACAACTTTTGTAAGCTGGAACCCTAAAACCTTTTGGGCAATAACTACTCTCCAGCAGCACTAACAAATGGCATATAAAAGATGAAATTCTGGGTGGAACAGGTAGAGGCCTATTCCTCGTTAGTACCTTTGTGCGCTAGACCAACGACGTGTAAACCAAATAGCCGCGCGAGCGGGAAAGCGATTTAAAGGATTGAAAAGTTCGTTAATTGTGCTCCATATTCACCATATGCCTTCCGTCGGCCCTGGATCATAGTACAAACAACTTTTTCTGGTATCTGATATGACATGTACATCAAATACATCTAAAACTACTAACAGGGATCACATTCTGCCAGATAGTTAATTAAAATCTAAGCTTTAGCTAGTAAGTAATTTGGAACTGTAGTACAGGTATACATAAAAAAAATCCTTGTAGAACAAAGAAGAATTTTTTGGGTACATGCAAATGTGTACAATTTTCAGTTGTACACATAAGAAATTGTCTTTAGTAGGTGTACACTTTTACCACAAAGTACACTAGCTGATCTTCAAACCTTTTTGGGCTTTCAAGTTTTAATTATTTATTAGATTAAACATTAAATCATCTAATAATAAACGAACTTATTCTCGAGAAACGTGAGCATCTATCATTACAATTATTAAACGCAAACTTGCTCATATTATATACAATACTAGATTAAATTATACCTGAGACGTTTTGTAAGAAAAAAGACATTCACCTCATACTGTCTCGAGACAAAATCAGTAGATTACAAAATCAATTTTAAGGTGTTCTTTCAAAATTCTACATAACTTGCGAACTGATTTTAGGGAAAAGTATTATGGAATGTCGTTTATTGAGTACGGTTTTGAGCATGTAAGCAAAAGGTAATTGGTAAGCTGCAAGCAAACGGACATCTGAAACAAATTAGATAAATTAAGCGTCACAAGAAACTAGTAAGCTTTAATCAGTGATCAGTAATAAAATTGAAAACAAGGGAGATTAGCTTTCAAATGAAATTAGGTAATTAAATTCATTCAGTTTGGGTTAGATAGTAGTAAGTGCTTGTGATTGTAAGCAAAATTGCTCTTGGTTAAAGAATAATTCAAATCACTCAGTGTATTTGCTAAATCACGCTGATCAAAAAACCAAACATGCCTCAACTACGATGCAATGAGTCTTAGAAATATTTTGGCCTTGGAGTAAACAGCTTTAAAGCGAGAGATTAGAAGAATATATAAAACTTGTGTTGCTAAACTGCCCAATACAAACTTATGGGGAATCGTCTGCTTGCCTAAGACTCTGAACAAATAGATGATGAAAGGTAGCAATTTATCTTTAAAAGATGTGTGAACGACTGTTTAGTGTTGTCTTATCCCTGGTATCAATGGAAATCTGAAAATCCTTGTAATAGCTGCACTGTCTTGGTTTAATGATATGCTAACTGTCGGATACTACAGTTTATTCTTTCTGTTAGTAAGTATAACATACGGAGGTGAAAAATATTTGATTACACTGGAAGGCTATTCCTCACCTATTTTCCAACTTATTAAAAGTTAGAAATGAACCTTCTGTCTTAACACGTTTACTGACCTAATGTAAAATGATGGTTACTATCTATGAATCCTTTTTTAAAAATACATGACCCATATATATGCCATGGGACTTATTATACAAGATACAATAATTTGTTTTTCAGCCGCAGACTGTGCTTTGCTCTAGAGTCCTCGTACAAAGAGTCAAGTTTAGTCACACGTCTATGGTGGCTTACAAAAATCGGTATAAACCTGATCCTTATATGGTTCGTTGACATATGGGTGGTAAGTACCATGTCCCACATATGGGCCAATAGACAGAAAGTGTTGATATTCTCGGTTTTTCTTATCTGTTGTAGTTAGCAAGTAATAATTTCGAACATCTTATTAAAGCATAGTGACGTTGTAGCCTGACCTGTTGGTGACAAGCAGTGTATTCGCCCAATCTGCACACCACATGAATCTAAATTAAAAAGTAAGTACATTCATAGTTTCTAAAATAAGCTTATAAAGCTGCTGTTCATAAATAATTTCATTGCAACAACTATGCAGTATTGCAACATATTTCTAAAGATTCCACAGCGAAACTTTAACAATAATAAGAGGCAGATTGCAGGCCAACTATTAAGAAATAAAACATGACTGAGTGCTTCTTTGTGTTAAAAGAAATTAGGAATGTTAATAACTTTGAATCTTTTTTTCAGTTTGAGATGTAACATAGCGGGGTGCACATGTCATGCGACATTTTGAATACACCCTGTATAAGTCTAGCATTGACTTTCCTTCTTCGATGTATTTGCAGCAAACATCTCACCGAGGAATATGTACAATCAGTTTAAAATGTCAAAAAATCACTTTGCAAACAGAAATTACATACGATTAGCTATTTTTAGATATGTAATTTCAAATTGTATGTTAATGAATTTCATGACTTTGAAACCTGTTACTAAATTTAAAAAATAAATTTTTCCATTTTGCGTACTTTTGTGAGCAACTAGGTTTCAATGGGTTTCTGAGTTGATCAGGGATTCATGTACGATTGCATTGCAACATTGTAAGTCTTTGCAAGTTTTCGATTTTTTATTAGTTTGGGTGTACTGAGAAGCCTACAGATTTTTGCAAATCTTAAAACTTATGACATTTTGGTGCTCGTGTGAATTGTGTTGGCTTTGGATGGTTTTTGGTTTGGCTCCAGATCATGAGCTCCTCTATTGCATAAATAATTAGACCATTGTCCGTGTTCTGTAAATCTAGAGTTCAAATAATATAAATCATCAAATATACAACGGAAGGTGTTGGGCTGTAAGACTGAATGTGTGACAGCTTGACATCTCATCGTTGCAAATCATTTCAATTTCAAAGAATTTAGAAAGCTCTAACTATATCATTTATCTTGCCCCATAAATCTCCGATTGGCTGTAAGCCAGGGGATTTAGCAGAGTAAAGTAAAAAATTAATTCATGTGTGAACGTGCGTCATTCTGCTTAGAAGAGGCAGTGGAAAGTTCTATTAACATCTTGGATTGCAACTCTAGCAATCATACTGGAAATGACCGGCTATTATATGCAAGGGCGCTCCATGCCATGATTTTCTACGTGAGCATCTCATCCTTCTACTACCTACCTCCTCCTGGATGACAGTCTCATTCTCACATGCTCTTATACATTCCGTTCCTTGATCCTCTTGCAGTCGATGGTCTGGAGTTTGTGGTCTTTGTATTTCAATACTCGGCACATGGTCTTTGAGGATGGGGCTGAAAATCCGAACGGTTGACAGCTTGCGGCTTATCTCTTCAAGCTTGTCCAAATACCCAGCGACGCAACCACCAGGAGAATTCCATCACTGGATACATCATCATTACAGCTTCAATCTTACATCTTTGGTCGCTTCCGATCACCTTTTTTTTAGCGACCGACTATCCTATTTCAACATCCTTCCTTCTTGAACACTCTTTACATCGTCCGTGAATAAAACAACGCTTATTGCAAAGAGTTGCAGACCGAAATGAAAAATAATTGTTTACAAGATTTAATTTTTAGCACGCTAGAAGAAATCAAAAAGTCAGTCTAAGAAGTGGAATCAACTTAACTCCTTCGTTTGCCTTCATACGTTCGGGATTTAGAGGACGTGTTATTCGGTTGCTTGTTTGAGCTTTAGTCACTCCCAAGGAGGATTTTGATACAAACTTTGCGTCCTGGCAGACTAGAAATCATTTCAACAATCCCATCCTGTCTTTCCGCTCTTGTTCAACTGTTATGGTTTCCGCAACGCCAACTACTACGCTTTTCTTGGTTCAGACATATTCCGTTTCCATTTCAGGCCCTGTAGATCTTTTGCCAGACATCATTATCTAATCCTCTAGAATGAAACAGCCATAACAGTAACATCCAGCAGAAACTCTGTCGCGGGAAACGATTCCCTTACTAGAAAAGACCTTTGGCACCTGCCGTTACCTTCCTCACCCAAACATTCAAATGCTGTCTTCTCCGTAGATACTTACTTAACGCTTAGAAAGAGGCAACTGTATGTCTCATCATAAAATTCCCATAGACAGATCTTCCTAGAGGCTAAGCACCTCAATTCTCAATTTGGCCAATAGACTTTGAGAATTTCTTGAAAGCCATATCTTCTTTCTTATCCACCAGGTCAAATATTGCCCTGGCAGACTTACTACCGATCCATTTTTCACTTTTACATTGACGTTACAATACGGTCGCATAACGACCATGTTTTTCGACATCAAGCAGGCTTTTGACAAGGTATGTTTTCTGTCGGTTCGCCAATATCATGTGCTTCAAGGTATATACACCACGAACCAATGTCTATTCTGTTGCTTCTCTTATTTACGTTTACTTATTACAACTGTATGTCTCAATTTTCTATTCGCATTGTTCTTTGGAAAGCAGCTAACAACTTAGTCGAAAGATCGAGAATCCTATTGCCTCTTTTAAACTAAGCTCGATAGGTTTGTACGACAGTAGCAAGCTACGGTTTACGCGATGAGCAATTTCATGGAATGACATTCCAGTTTCTCGCAACCCATTTAGTTAACCCTCCACCAAACTCACTTAACTGATTAAAATTGCACATCAGACTAGGTATTTAAAAGAGACAAAAACAAAAAATAATACAAAGAACGATGATACTTATTTTAAGAAACAATCTGAGAATTTTTATTCAAAATAGAAAAATTTAAACGAGAACTCCTTTTTATGTCTTAACTATTTAAGCGCAACAAAAAGATGCATTTATTTAAATACGTATCAAACTATCACATCTTGCTTGTTTTAGCTTTCTAATGTATGTACTTGGTGTTCACTTTTTTGATATGACGTTATTTTTTCTTTTTAACAAAGTTCTATTAGTAGGGCGTACTCATTATAGACCTACACGTAAAATATCTCAAAATGAGGATACTTGCCAGATTTTATTATAAACTCGCAGATCTAGTTCTTTTTTATAATTAACCAATAATTTTTCATTTGAGATAGACTGTGAGAATTTCTAATTTGTTTGTAATTTGCAAAAACGGCACCAACGACCTAGTTAAGCCAGATTGTATCGATGAGGTTGTTGCAGTCTCCTTTAAACATTCTTCGGATGCGGAAATGATCGCACTTTATACTAGCTCTTTTTATTTGTTTATTTTTTCAAAGTTCGAATAGTATTCCTTGAAGAAAATAACTAATGTTACGTTTTGATTTATTTGTGTTACAAGAAAGTGATTTTTAACTTTCAGGATTTGCGTTTAATCAAGGAGGAGGAAGATAGAAGAAACAATGTCGATTTACAATAATACAGTGAAAAAATACTACGACTTCCTTTTTGTGGAATTAGCAGGTAAATAAAACATAATTTTGATTTTGTTACTATTATTTATAATATTTATGACATTTCTGATTCGCTCTATTACTTTTATTGTATGTTCTGAACAAAGGAAATTTTAAGGTTGCGATGAGAGATTGTAATTATACGGAGTAACAGGTACCGTTTGTTACCAACAGAAGTTTCTTTTCAGTGCTTGTATTCATTCATTCGTTCTATAAATGGATTATAATAATTCTGTAATATAATTTATTCCTATTTTAGTGGAAGTAAATTGATGCTGAAACATCTTAGCTCAACTGGCTATGTATGCATGAAGTCTTCAGTGTTTAGAAAATTATATAAATTAACCTACAATTGAAATTAGTATAAGTATTACCCACAGATGAAATTTATGCTTATTTTAGATTTTTAATTTACTAAAATGAAAGTAGCCGATGAATTTTTCATTTTTTTTCGAGTGTACCTGAAATTTTCTACAATTCTATAATTTTGTCTAATTTTGAACATGATACTTACACATTTTTTGCATATTTTCTTTAATGATCTAGTATCTATTATTACATTAGCAATGTCTCTGCTCATTATTGTTTTATAATTCTATAGAAAATAATTAAAATAGGTTTTCCGATAATAGATTTATCCATTCGTGAAATAACGCGAAAGCAATGGTATTATTAAACTCTACTTAGAACTGATTACTATCACAAATTCTAATTATATTGTAGTATACAAGTCTTGCAATGACTATTAAAATTCATTCAATTTATTAATTTAGCCAAAAACTGCAAAATTGTGAAGAAGAAACAAACAAAATTATCAGATAAAAAACTGATAAAAGATGTCAAAGCTAATTAGGTTTCAGTTATTCACGTTATCAGAAAGTATGCTAAAATGGGAAAAAAAGATGACAAACCACGTAGTAGGCGACCAAAGACCAGTTCGAGATGAAGAACAAGCCTGACCAATAGAAGTTCTAATTTCGTAGAATTAAATTAGTTGTGGTACAAACCTACCAATGTCAGTGTGTGTCTATTTTCACTGTAAGCAAAAAACTGTTTAGTTATGAACTAAAAGGGTGTAGACTATGGAAGAAGCCAATTGTTTCAGAGAAGCAAAAACGTTTTCGTCTGCAGTGGACTAAAAAACTTAGAAACTGAACCACAAACCTATTGATACAAAAGGAAGGTCCAAAATTTGTAATGCTGAAACTGAGTAGATAATAATCAAGCAACTGTGCTAATTTTTCAATTTATGTCTTAAAATTTCGGTCAAGTTTATGAAAATTTTAACTATTTGGGTAGTAAAATAAAAACATTTTATGGAAATATAAATTTATCAATCAAACCGGTTTCCTTCGTGTTGCATCTTAGCATAAACTACTTTATAGTAAAAATAAATCAATTTGTTATTTATAAATTATAAAATTATTAGACTGTTACTATAGATAACCAACAATACATGAGCGGAAATATAAAATAATTCAGCGATTCCAACAAGCATTTTCTTTAAGATAACTTTCATTATTTTTAGAATTAAATTTCCACTTTGTAATTTAATGTTTTTGATAGTATCTTGGTTAGTCTTACTGCAATATTTTGTAAATTATTGGTTATTGGATGTAACTAAAATGCTTTCTCACCCTGTGTGTGTTCCTATCTAATTATTTATATTTATAAATCATTCTGTTACAATATTCTCTGACTAACTTAATCAGAAACATACTGTGTACAATCAAGATTGGTTTAATTTTATTTCAAATATATCGTAACGATAAACAAATAAACAATATTTTTTGCAAGTAGATTTTTCAGTTTACTTTTTTCTCTAAATATGCAAAACGTTGGGTAGGATCTAGATACGATCGGAAGATCTTGTATCTGGATCTAGGTATTGTTTTAAGGAATATGTTGTGATCTGATCTATATACCAATTGAATGGATCTTAAGCCTTTAGATCCAAGATCAATCAAAGTAATTATATTTAACTTTTGAAAAATTTCCTTTTTAATAATCAATTTTCGACATAAACAACAGACAAGTTTGCCCATTCAAAAATAAAAATGTTTTTAAGCAAAAAAATATCAAACTACAATACAGGGTGTTTCTAAATTGAATGGAACAAACATACGGAGCATTATTCTACAGTGAAAAATAGGAAGAAACCCTAGATAAAAGTTTTTCCAAAAACGTTCTCCTGTAGAGCTACACCACCTTAAAGTTCTGCTAAAAGAGGAAATTTATGTTTGTAGTACAGCAACAAAATTCGGTACATATGCAGCTAATTTGTCAAAACTGTCTTTGTCCAAAAAGTGTGTGTAGAGGATGGAAGCAGTTCTTCATATTGCATACAAAAATACACTTAAAGCTCTAATGGTTTTTGGAGATTTTTCAGAAAATATGCATGTTTACAAAAGTAGCTAAAGAGGCAAGGGTCTTTCCAAATAAAACAAGGCTATTGTAATAATATTAAAAATGTAAATGTGATGATATTAAAAATGTAGTGATATTTGAAAATGATAAAAAAAGAGAGTATAAAAAAAATTTTGTTTTTTGTTTGATAAATGTAATGACAGTAAAAAATAAATAAATTAATATTGTCAAGAAAATAGCGTTTTAATAAAAAAATTAAGAACCAAACGAAGAAAAATAAGGAGAGAGAAAGAGCCCTCCATATCATAACATAAAAAAATTGGCATCCCAACGTGGTAGGGCAAGTTAAATAAAAGACATAATTATCATTTTGTTAGTTGTCTGTTGGTAGTGAAAGGATGTCAAAGCGAGGTAAATCGGTAGATAGTAGAAAAAGGGACAAAAGAGAGGAAGAAAATATTGAAATTGAACAGCTGGAAGAAGAAAGTACAAGTATGGAGGAGACCATGGGAGATGTTGAAAAGGGAGATAAAGAGCAAAAAGAAATAAGACAACAACAACCAGATTTACTTAAAATATTAATAGAAATGAAACAAGACCAAGATAAAAGATTTGAAGACCAAACTAAAAAATTTTAAGACAAAACTAAAAGAATAGAATACCAAACTAAAAGATTAGAAGAGATAAAACAAGATAATACTAAAAGATTTCAAGAAATCAATCATAATCAAGAGAAAAGATTTGAAGAAATTAAAAGAAAATTTGAAGATCATGAGAATAGATGGAATAATATTATTAAAAACATGAGAGGTGAAATACAAGAAGAGGTGAATAATAAGATAGATGATTGTCAGAATGAAATGCGTAGGAAAATAGAAAGACACCAAGAAGAAATTATCAACATGTTACAAATAAGGGATGCAGATATAAATGAGAAAATTAAGGAGCAAGAAAAAGAACAAGAAAACTACCAGCAGAATGTGAAAATAGAATTAGAAACAATAAACAAAAATGTTGAAGAGAAATCAACAGCAGGTAATCATGGACCAAGTCATTATTGTATATTAGATAGCGGGATTCAAAATATGGCAAAATTTTCAGTAAACCACAAACGAATAAGTCCAGAAGAAAGAATTAACAGTTCACCAATCAGAGATGGAAATCTAAAAAATAAGATAAAGACTAATTACCAAAAAGAACAATTTTATCAAAATAATAATAATAATAAAGAAAAATTGAAATGTACTATTAACTGGCAGAACGAACTAAGAAGAGGAAGAAAAGCGGGAAGAAGAAACAAAATGAAGATGACAATGGAAAATAAAAGGTTGGAGGGGATCAAAGTCAACAGAAAATTTAAAAATAAGACTAGAAAGAAAAATAAGGAATCAAGGTATAAAAGTTTTAAGAAAGATAGTAAATCCAAAATAAGGATGGATAAATATAAAATGATAACGAAAGAACATTTGAAGAATTTACTATCAGGAGTCAGAAAGGAACAAAGAAATTACAAATACAGAAAAAGAAAGAAAATCCAAGAAATAGAATAAATGCTACAAGAGAATGTTAAAGTAAAAATTAGAAGCCAATGTTGACAAACATAACCAAAGAAGAATAGGGAACATTTCGTATTAGGTTTGACAAGAAGGTATGAATGATGCTTGAATGAATATGTTAAAGATAATCATAATGAGTTAAATAATTATTAATGAAGTATTATTAAAATGATGATAATTATGAAGATTTGAATATGAAATTAGTAGAATAATAATGATAATAATAATAAATAATTAATGATATGATTGATAATATTAAAAGAAAAGGTCAAAATATGATCCTTAATACGAATAAGTAAAGATAAAATATGATATTGAAGTAGATAAATGAGGCAGGGAGTTAAGTTATATGAAGAAAACGTTACTACTAGAGAAAATAATTTTTGCAATTTCTTAAGAAGTTGTGGAAAATGATTTGTATGAATGCAGCATGAATAAAAGCTAGTTGGAAAATAGAGGAGAAATAGGAAGGAAATGTGAAATAAAATGAAAATATTGAATATTGAGTTAAAAAAAACAATAAAAAAAAATCCTGTATAAAATGTTAATAATGCTAACTAAACTTATAAAATTTTAAATTGTTATTCTGTTGAAATAATGTAATGTCAAAGTGACAATTAACAAATGTCAAAAATGACAATTAACTAATGTCAAAAAAAATGAATGAATGACAGTTGCCTAATGTCAAAATGACGTTCGACAAATGTCAAAGTGCAAGACCGTCAATTCAAATAATTAAGGTTAGAATAAAAACATAAAATAAAACACCATTAAAAAAAATGATTATGTATACCATGAAACAAAACAATATCTATTATATTACATAAGACAAATAAAAGAAACAAAGATCAAATTGTAATGGAATTCACAATTGAGTATATTTTAGTTAATATTAATCAAAATTTAAGCTATAGTATAAAACGCTTAAAATTTATATTAATATGGAGGGGAAATGTGATGATATTAAAAATGTAGTGATATTTGAAAATGATAAAAAAAGAGAGTATAAAAAAAATTTTGTTTTTTGTTTGATAAATGTAATGACAGTAAAAAATAAATAAATTAATATTGTCAAGAAAATAGCGTTTTAATAAAAAAATTAAGAACCAAACGAAGAAAAATAAGGACCCTGAGAAAAAGAACCCTCCATATCATAACACTATGTAGTGACAGTTTTAGGACACTTGTGTACACAAAAAAGTCCTGGAGATTAAAGCGGCCCCTTACCCCCAAAACCACTCTAGCAACAAAATTAGTTTCTACAAATAAGTACAAATAAAGGCCTTTATAAGTAGTGCACGCATACCAAATTTTGCTACGGCAGCACAAGCTGTTGTAGAGTTAATAAAAAAATTGCTTTTTTTAGCAAAACTTTAAGGCAGCGTAGCTCCATAGGGGAGTGTTTTTGGAAAAAATCTTATTTAAGCTTTCTAGTTATTTTTTACTATAGAATAACGTCTTCATGTTTGTTCCAAACACCCTGTATATTTAAGAAACAAGCAACCACTTTCTATGTAATTCCTAATGTTCTGGGCTTATAAGCAAAACACACAATTAACAAAAATATAAGCATTTCAGCATTTTCAGATAGTCAATAAGCTGTCATGCGGTTTCTCAAATTGCTTCTATTATGTTAGTGCAGCATGTTTCTGTAATTCGGCATTTTTAAAGGTAATTAAACAAGTTTAAAATTTCCAGAATTTGAGGGATTCTCTCGACTTTACTCACGAAATACAGCAATAGGTATATGAATTCATTCTAAGACATCACAATACCCTCTTAAGTCATAAATTTTGTCAACAACCATTAAAACATTAGCGTAATTGTTTACTTTGACCAAGCTTCTTTATGATTATAACTCTTTCATAAATTCATCTTAATACATGTATTTTATGAAATGTCTAGAAAATCTATGTTAGCAACTAAAATAAAACGAGAGGATTAACATTCACTACGTATTTCAATAGTGCGTTTAAGTAAAAAGTGCATTTTCTTGCAAATCTCGATCTTGTCACATTTTGAATTTTCTAAGGTATTATTTCTGAACAGACCAAAATAAGATGCATTATACGTTCAGTCAGACAAAAACAACTCTTTGAAGTATAGTATATAAAGGACAGATAATATATATATATATATACCTGCATTAAATTTGTTAAAATACAAACAATAAATCTATTCTGCATTATTAATTAGGTACTTATTCTTTATCTACGACTCTTCAATAATATAGTCGTTGTACGCGTAACCATAGGGATATAACCATACTCATTATACACTAGTGAATTTTATGGATTTTATTCACTGTCGGTGTTTTGTTGGTTGCCTATTTATAGATATAAACAAAATAGAAATTATTGTAATCTCAAACTATTTATTATTAGAAACAAATTTGGACATCGTCTTCAGAGGATCCTAGTATTCCAGGTGTAAAACTCTCTTTGTGAAGATTGTTTACTTTCGTTGACTTCTACATATTCAAGAATTTGGACATCGCCTCCCTCAGAGGAATCCACATCCAGATCTTCCTCAGAAGTTTTAGAATCGTAGATAAAACGTCGTATTCGACTCGCACATAATGGGCATTATTCACTCGGATGATTTACACACTCGCCTTCGGCTGGTGTGTAAACTTCATCCTCTTGAACAATAGCCTACATTATGTTCTCTTTAAATAATATACTATAAACATTTTGTGAAACAAAAATAAAAAGTATCTAAGAAGGATCTAGATACTTTCTGATAGATCTTGGATCTGTATCTAGGTACATAATTAAAAAGATGATCTTGTATCTGAACTAGATCCATGTTTGAAAAAGTATCTGGATCTGAAACTAGATACTGAGAGGAAAGATCTTACCCAACACTGCGTATTGTAAAATTATCCTTCACTGGTGACAACCAATCTTAAGTGCATTAGTACACGATTTGGTAGATTTATAAGGTACCGGAAAAGCAAAGATCATGATATTTATGGCAATGGAAGATCTTTTATGATTATTTGCTGCTAATACAAAGCTAAATCAATTTGTCTGCAAAATTTTATTATAATGACTTTGTATGCCGATATGAACAACACCAACATCAAAGTATAATGATGCTCTGCCAAAAGAGCGAGTTATTTGTGTTGCGCTAACACTAAATAAGAAGTTAACAGAAATTACTAGAACTTAACACCAATCTACCGTATTTGCCAAGCTTGGTATTTTCAAATCACAATTCTCAAAATGGACAAAACTTTTACAATGAGGCTCCCAAAAAACTGCATTCCGTTTTGATATCAAAACTGATAATATGTAAGGCAAAAAATGAATGCATCAACCTTATCTCTACCTAAAAAACAATAAATTGCTAAATTAACATTTCCAAACTGCTAAGATTTCTATTTACTAGAGAGATGTATTGAAAACTCCGATAAATGTGATAAATATAATTTAAATGCATAGCAAGTCCTGTTACATTACTGAGAGTGACAAGACCTGATGAACATATTTACAACATTGATAGCAAGCCCCAAAATCGTGGTGGGATATGTGATTTGTGCAGCAGATGTTCTTCAACGTGGTGGTGTTGACTTGACGTGCTCACCAACATGGTGGGCGTCGGCATGAAGAAGCAATGGAGGTGGTGAAAGACACTGTGACATGGTAGTGGCGCGATGATCCTGGTACTTGTGTAATACATATTACATGCAGGGAATCAGAAAAAGAAAGCATACATCCGACGGCAATAATTCCGTCCCTGTCTAGGCAAAGGCGAGAGGGATGCTGAGTTGGTTACTCCAACTCCCAGACATGGTGATAGAGATCAGTAGTCGGGACACAATCAAACCTGATAGGTCGACGAACTTCAGGGGAAGACAGCACAAACGCACAAATGAACCACAAACAATGTCTGAACACTGCTGGGCACTAAACAAAGCTGGCTAAGACCTGTAACTGATATGTTTTTATTTGAAAGTGTTTCTTCTACAAGTGGTCCAATTAGACCTTAGTGGGACAGAAAACAACTTTGTCCCAGTGGATATTCCAGTTTTCTATTGGTTTTGCTAACTTTCTATGCTCTTAAAGTAGATACGAGTTGATCAAAGAACTTCTAGGTCAGTGGATTCTTGTTAGCCTGTTTCTATCTATGAGACTGGTATACTGGGTGTTAAAGAAATTTGTGGATAAAAGATAACGTCATCACTAGTAGAAATAGAAATAAAAAGAATTATTAAGGAAGTTAAATGATTACCTCTACCATGAAAGGATACCTTCAGCTACGCTAAAATTCCCATAAAAAAGCGACACGCAGGCATTCTGGTATTTCTTGTAAATAGATCGCTTTATGTATTTGAATATTTTTTTATTTTGGATTCATTGTTAATTACAATATATGAGGCGGATTGAAAAGCTTGTAGAAAGGAAATGTAAACAAGTTTTAACGCTTTGTACATAGTTTATTCTGGTAATGTATCTGTGTAGTTATCTTTTACTTTCTTCTCTGAAGCTCCTCTTTTGTATTCAGTATACACTAAAATTGCTTACGAGTTATGGTGTTACCCATAACGTTCTCCTGAAAACCGCACGCTACCCATCCTGGAAGCTTCCAGGAGCACAATACAGATGGAATTATGACTCACCCACACACGGCTGGAACCGTGAACAATTCCAATATGTACTTGATACAAAAAAAATCTTTAGCGGTGTTTCAGATAAGAAAGTAAAAGATAACTACACAGGTACACTACCAAATAAAACAGCAAACTCCACCTAAATACGTTTAAAATAGTCCATTCTATTTTTCAATATAATATCCAGTCACCTCATCTGGACTAATAATGATCCAAAGCTGTAAGTTATGCAGACATGAAATTCGGTTTTGCTGATATTTTTAAAATACTCATTCGTAGCATTGACTGCTAGGTATTTATCCATTTTGGGGAATAGATAAAAATGATCAGTGCTAAATCAGGTGAATCAGACGGATTTTTGTTATGGCAACAATAGTCGTGTGTGAACGTTCATTGTCTTGTGAAAAATAATCTACGTAACTATTAGGAAGAATACCTTTGTAATGCAAAAGACTGAAGCCATAACTTTTTATACATCTCTTTGGTGGTGAGAAACTGTTGCACCTCTATTTCTTGGTCTTTTGTTTCGGTTATATGACGATGGACCCACGTTTCATCAGTTGTTATAACCATACATTAAATCCACTTTATTCTTGTGAAAACGCTGTAAATATCCACGAACAATTGAGAGGCGAACTAATTCTTGATAAGAAGAAGAAGAAGAATTTTTGCTGCTTCAGATATCTTGCATGTTTTCAACCGGCGGCGATCCTTTCACACCAGCTCGTGCACTATTTCAATGATTTCTGGTAGTGTGACTGATTTTGCATATTTGCTAGAGGAGAGTGGGTCAGATCAAGAATTCAAAAACGCTTTACAACAAACTACTGAATGACATCGAAACAGTAACATGTTACTGTAAAGAAATATTAAAATGTACAAAGTGCTGAATTGAAAAAAAGGTTTGTCTGTCACAACCTTATGGGCACTGTATGGCTACAGATATTTTTGAAACGTAGACTTTGATTAGTAGAAATTCCGTATGGAAGTTGTAACATCCAATATTTGAAATTCCGTATACTACCTTTGTTACGTCTCTGTCTACCATGTTCAGTTACCTTTGACGCATGATATCAGCTTATTAACAAAATTGTCCCAGCTCAGAACAGCAACTTGGGTTATAAGTCATAATCTTGTGAAGGTAATCATGCTTAATGCATAATCCAAAAGCCTATATGTACCGTTAGGTGTAAGGCTGGACGAGCTGAGTGATTGGTGATTTATATTTTTTCTTTCATTATTTTCTATCTTGCTCTTGATTTATTGCATTGTTACAAGGTATATCCCTCTGTTTTGCAGTCTCTCGCGCTATCTTTTTACCACTTCACTTTTGAGTTGTTCAGGGATTTCACTTTTACTTAGGAACGTATTGTTTATCCAATTATACATTTGACCCACTTTCGCGACTCTTTCCACTACTTTGTTAATTTTTTTATCACTTTCAATAATGGTGCCCAAATATTTAAACGCGTTTACTTGCTCTACCATCTTACCTTCTAGTTTAATTTTATGTATTCTTTTTCTCGGAGCTATTACCAAGAACTTTGTTTTCTTCACATTTGTTGTCATATTTATCTTTTTCATTTCGCTGTTTACTAAATTTAGATTGGGTTGTAGATTTGCCTCCGTTTTCCCCATCACCACCATATCATCTACAAGTAATAATTCTGATACCTTTACCTCTTTCATTTTCCAATTTCTCATCTTATAGCTTTTATATTTTTTTCACTTGTTTCATAGCTTCATCTTATACTAAATAAAACAGTAAAGGACTTAGAACACATCCCTGCCTCAAACCTAGTATGCTTATTGTAAATTCTGACTTTGTTGTGTGTTCTTACCACATACCACATCTTAATACATTGCTTTTATTACTTCTATGTAGGTGGGGTTTATTCCTCTTCTGCAGTTCCAGACATCCTCTCTTCTGATTTTGTCGAACGCTCTTTCCAAGTCTGTAAAACAGACATGTACTTCTTTCTGCTTTTTAATCGCCTTTTTTGATATCTGCCGCAGTTATAATACAGGGTCTTGTGTGCTTTGTCTCTTTTGGAAACCATATTGGGTCTGGTCAATTGTGTTTTTTATCATGTTACGCACTCTTTCTTCTATTAGTCTTACTAGTACCTTGCCGGGTATGCCCCTACAATTTTTAACCTTTTTTGTATAACAGCATAATAACTCCTTTGTACCAATCTTTTGGTAACTCTTTTTCTCTTAGTATTTTGTTCAAAGTTTCTTTCATTCTTTCTTTATTTTCTGGGTCCAAATTTTTTAGCATTTCTGCTGTTATTCCGTCTTTTCCTGGGGTCTTTCATTTTTTAGTTTACTGTTTGCTCTATTAAATTCCTCTTGCGATATTATGTCAATATCGATGTCTATGTTGTCGGTCCTGTCTGTAATACTTAGCTTGTCTTCTTTCTGACTGCCTTCTTCCATATATTCTGTTAATTCTTGGAAATGTTGCCTCTATCTCGCCATAATTTTATTCTCGTTTGTTAATATATTTCTATTTTTATCTTTGATATTTTTCATTTTATGTGACTTCTTTCTTCTTAATTGTCTCAGTACCCCATATAACAGTGTTTGGTTGTTTTCAAAATTATCCCTCATTTTCATTTCAAATTATCTTGTTCTTGGGTTTTTACTATATTTTTTGCTTCTCTCCTCACTATTTTATATTTCTCGCAATCTTCATACTTCTTTGTTGTTAAGTATTGTTTCCTTTACTTTCTCTTTCACGTCGGTGCTCCACCAGCTTGTTCACTTCCAATTATTATTAGCACTTTCTGTAAACCGCAACGTTTTTCTGCCTTTTTCATCCATCGCCATTTGGCTTCTATTCCCGTTACTCTTTCTTTCTTTCTCTTGCTTTAGTCTTCTGTGGGATCATAGACTGTTGTAAGTGTTCAGGTTTCCTTTTTCCTCAGTTCCCACTCTACCAATAAAATTCTTTCGTTTACATAGTCTTCTTTAAATACGTCTTTTAATTTAGTTTCACTTATAATAATCAAACCCACTCCTTTTTTGCTCTACTCTTTTCCTCTACCTTTGACCAATACATCTCATAGTTTGTATTTATCTGTACACGATTTTTTTTTCTTTTTGGTTTTTGATATCATCAATTAATCTATTTGAGATTTTTCTATCCTTTTACTAATTTCTCTTCTTTTCCACTAACACTTCTAACATTCCATATATGGTCTCTTTTTCCTTTCCTTTTTGTTTTTGTTTTCCTAGTTCCAGTTTCGCAAGAATTGATTTTTCTTTGCTTTTTCCCATTTTTATTTCCTATACTTACTAGATTACTCTTGTCTTCTGTTAATTGTCTGGGTCGTTTCCTCTCTGTTTTTTGATCTAATACGACGTTCTAGTTTTTTAAAGTCTGTTTGTCCTTGACAGACTTACTCGTTTCCTTGTCCCATTTCCAGACTTTCCCGTTTATGTCTATCTTCAGATAGCATATTTTCGTTTTATTACCTTTATTTTTCTCTTCTCTTTCCACATCTCTGATATGTTTTTGTATCGATCTATCTTCTTTTGTGAGATCGTCATTTATGAATATTCTCTGTTCATTACTTCTTAGTTTTTATTTTTGATCAGTTTGTCATTTTCGGTATAGTTTTTCAATTTAACTAAGAAATCATAACAAACTAAAAGATTAAGTATTTAGCCCGCTGAGGATTATAACCGATTATAAAATTCTGAAGTGTCTTTTGGCTTCAAAACAAAAAGAAAATAAAAATGGAGAGTGGTATTTCAACGTTTATAAGATCATAATATCCTAAATTCCGCAAGGAAACTTTGCAAAAAGCAGCAAGATAATGTACCAAATATTTTAAGAGAAACGGATATGATTTAACTGTCGGAGTGCAGCAAGTATCTCATGAAGCAACTAGGAATGTACAGTGTATACAAGTTTACGGGAAAACCTTCCATAATCTTCCTTCCTAAACTTCACGATGGGTTCGTCAATCTGTAACACCATAAAAATTGCAATGTCTGAATCTTTAAAGCGAGAATCTATTTTATATCATCAGACACACCACGGATTCTTCGTTTGACAACGGTGTTCTAATTCTACATTAATAGTCTAGCTGTCGATTTACTCAGTACTTACCTACCTAAAGTAGAGAAAAACTTTCTTAATTTCAATTAAAACTTGAAACATCTTCTGAAAACAAACTATACTTATTATTGTCATGTTGCCCTACTGTAAAAAATTTCCAATCACTACCATTTACTTAAGTAACCTGTAAATAAATAAAATAATACTGTGTTATTATAATCTAATAAAAACAAAGTTTTAAAAGTACTAAATACTTATACTATACATAGTATCACATATAATTAATTTTCTGATATAATCTTTTGTTTTTCAGATCCTCGGACAAATGACTGGCCCTTAATAAGGGATCCTATGCCTGGTATAACATTATTAGCAGCCTACCTTTACTTCGTATTAAGTTGGGGTCCAAGATTGATGAAAAACAGGCAACCGTTCGAATTAAAATACATACTAATAGTTTATAACTTTCTGCAAGTTCTTGTTAGTCTTTATCTTTTTATAGAGGTCAGTACTTTACTTAAAATACCTATTAACTAACGCGAATCAATTGAATTCTTCACGAAAACCAAGTCACTAGGTTACTTTCTATCTTTTAATGATACCGTATGTTGTATGTATACGTAAACTTTCAATAGTGGTTTGTTTACAAGTGAATTTTATAAAGACTAGATCGTGTACTTTACTTACCGCGTGTACGTCAAGATTCATTTACTAAACGCAAAGGTAAATTAAAATAATTATAACCTTCCTCTACAATTTCTATAATTCTATCAGGATATTTCCAGAAATCAATTGACTTTACATTACGTATATTCTTGTTGCTCTTCTTTCTGCATGCATTAAAATTGGCCAAAAAATGCACCCTAATAAAAATGCTGAACTGCATTGTAGTATTCACTTTAACATTATAGTTCCTATTCGTATCAATCAGCGTCATTATCTGACTTCCATGCAAATAATGGATGGCGGTCTTATTGAAACTTTCGTCAAGTTTTTTGGCTACAACTGATCACTCCAAGGTCACTATATGTGATGACCTTGTTTTTATTGGCATTGCAAGGTCTCTCAATTTATCTACGAGGTCTTGTATGATATAGACAGTGTTGGGTATTATCTAGATACAAAGTATCTAGATACTATATCTAGATACGATAATTACATATTGTATCTGAATCTAGATACAATTATCAAAATGAATCTTGTATCTGTAACTAGATACATTTCAGCTGTATCTTTAATGGCAGATGTATCTTTACCTAGATAATTAGAAAATTTTGCAGTTTTGTGAACAGTTTAACCTTGAAAACCTGCTTTTGTCATCCCTTTCCAGGTGATGATAATTTATGGCAATAAATTTTGTAAATTCTCTTCGTAAACGGATCTTAACAAAAATTTATTTTTTAATTTAGTGTGTCGTTTAGAAATTTCTAGTTTCTTTACAGTAAGCTATATTCAGTGGTGGGTATTATCTAGATGCAAAGTATCTAGATACGATAATTACATCTTGTATCTGAATCTAGATATAATTATAAAAATGTATCTTGTATCTGTTACTCGATACAATAAACATTTGTTTATCTATATCTGTATCTAGATAAAATATTATTGTATCTTACCCATCACTGGATATAGACGACAAACTCAATCGAAACGCTGTTGGCTCTATTGTATTGTACTATTTGTCGATTGATGGTTTTAGTTTTGGTTTGGTTTTCACTAGTGATGCGTTAATATGGAGATGGTAATCTTGAATACAGTTGCAACTTGAAAAGTCTCGAGATAAATCGTGAACATACGCTAATGGTAGAATAACTATTCTTGCTAGATTCTTTCAGTATCCAACCATCTACGGAATTGTGCAGAAATGCTGCCCACAGGCTTTGTCATTGTGTCGAAGTAAATTGATGGCAGGAACTTTTTGTTTTCATAAGCAGAGTCTAGCCCGTCGTGGCTTTTGCAGGACTTTTCTTGTTGTTGCAGCTGCTTTTGCTGTTAGGTCTTTAGATGCTTAACTATTTTCAGGCCGCTTTACGAATTTGTCAATCAAGTTCCACTAATCTGTTCATGGACACGTTGCCTAAAAGTAATGCGTTCTACATTTCGAGTATCAACAGCTGTTAAGGAACAGATGGAAT
The DNA here is from genome assembly GCA_011009095.1 of Ignelater luminosus. Classification (NCBI taxonomy): domain Eukaryota; kingdom Metazoa; phylum Arthropoda; class Insecta; order Coleoptera; family Elateridae; genus Ignelater; species Ignelater luminosus. Next base: position 60,802 of record VTPC01004372.1, read on the forward strand.
GCAAATTTAAAGTATTTTTATATTGGTAACGCCTGTAGAGATATATTTGACCTCTCGTACTTCTTTTGGCAGAACGTGGATCTTCTCAAAATTTCCATCGTCGTATTTATTGTCCATTTCTTTTCCCTGGGAAGCAATAGCTCCTGCAAAAACATCTTGCGCTTATCTTTGGTGGTCTACCGTAACAAATCGACGTAACAAACTGGATTCACTTGGAAAACGCCATAGCAATTTGCCATCTATTAGGAGACCAGATGTGGGAGGCGTCTTGGTATATTTAGTTTAGTTGTGTATCTAATAAAACCTTCAGACAGCCTAGCTTTTGTGATGATGAATGTTAAGATGTTGATAACATCAAGGATGGTGAAGATCTAGGTCCACTGATGACGATCAGTGAACTTACCATATTTTCGGCATCCTTGTAGTCTGTAAAGTCGTGGACATCTCATTTTGTCACTCAGGTCACTAATTCATTCTTTTGTGCTTTTGGTATGCTGTTAAATTCTCAATTTTTTTGAGTTACAATTTTTGATCACTGAGCAATGTGTTTATTTTATTCCTTGTCATTTAGATTTTCCTACAAGTTTTGGTCATCTTGGTTTTGAGCAGCTCCCGGTTAAGATTCGTATACTAGAACAATTTTTTGACTTTAATTTAATTGTTGATTATATTGATAGAAAGCATTTAATAATCTTCGTATTCAGAAATCTTTAAAATGTAACCAGTATGGTGAATTCGTAATTAATTTCTATATATCAAATTACAAATATAAGATTTTACAACTAACACGATATTTTAGGGTATGGAAGGAGCATGGCTTACCAAATACAGCTGGAGATGTGAACCCGTAGATTTCTCAGACGCCCCACAAGCACTAAGGGTAACGAAATAAACTAAAGTTTTTAACTTAGCTAATTTGTTATTTTATAGATTGCAAGAGGAGTCTATACATATTTCATAGCCAAAATCACTGAACTTTTAGATACAGTTTTTTTCGTTTTAAGAAAGAAAAACAATCAAATTAGCTTTCTGCATTTGTATCATCACACAGTTATGCCTATGATAAGTTGGGGTGCCACAAAATACTTTCCAGGTGGACATGGTACGTTTATAGGCGTTTTGAATTCCTTTGTGCACATAATAATGTACTTTTATTATATGATGGCTGCTATGGGACCAAAATATCAGAAATACTTGTGGTGGAAAAAATACATTACAACCTTGCAATTGGTATGTTTTTAAGTTTCTTTTCGGTATTGATTTTAAGATTGATTTTGTTTTTCAGTCTCAATTTTGCATAGCATTCATTCATTCCATGCAACTGTTATTCTATGACTGTGGATATCCTCGATGGTCAATGTTCTTCACGTTACCAAATGCAATCTTTTTTTATTATTTATTCTCAGATTTCTATAATAAAGCTTACAGCAACACAGATAAAAAGAAAAAGAGAGAAAATGGTTGCGTTAAACAAAAAGTTAATCACGATAATGAAGAGCTTAAAGAAGAGAAAGTAAATGGAATACAAAACAATAAACAAACAGATAATGCAAGCAATGTTCTAAATGAAGAACAAAACGAGCTTGATAAGAAAATATTTTAATCGAATGTGCAAATATTTTGTTTTACTTGTAAATAGTTATTTGTTTTTTATAAGTCTTTATTTTTGTTATAATATTTAAATTCATTTTAGTTATATACCATCATATAATAATCTAGCATAGTTAAAGGCAATAGAAATAAATAATAAAGAAGATTATTAAGTAAAATAAGGAGGAATGTACACAGATCAATAAAATTAATTTTTTCAAGTGGTTATGATTGATTTGAAATCTAACATATTGAGTTAACTAATCAAAGTTAAGAAACGTTTAGATAAAAGATGTTAGTCCTCTTTGATAGTTCCTTATATTAAATAATAAAAACTAACATTTCTTGTCTAGATCATTGCTAGAAATATAAAAGTCTTAGTGTATATTGCTACTACTCATTGGACCAAACCGATTCTCTTATCACATTTATATTTACAACATACATGGTCATATTTCACCATCTGTTCAAACTTGAACCTTTTTTACCTGGTTTGATATGTAAATGTATCAACTTAAAACAAAACTACATTTCTTAGAAACTAGTACGCGTGGGAGTACTGTCAACCTTCCTACGCTTTCTTAATGGTGTAGTTGTACTCAGTTAACACTTGAACAGTTTGCGTACTGATTTTCTCTTTTTAGATACGACTTTATTCCACGACCAGACTGTGATGGTGACGTCCTTTTTTATTTGAAGACAGTTGTCATTGTAGGTAGATATTATAGTCTCCTCTAATTGCTCTATAGCAACTGTAAGGCCATATATGTTCCCAATGTCATCATTAAGCTTTGGAAGATATTGATCAAGGTCTACCTTAAAAAGTCAGCCTTTTTTGGGGTTATGATATACCACCTTATCCTCATTATATTAAATCAAATGTCCTGTGATCCCAACAACTTTCCTCATTACATGCTGGTCATTTGTAAGCTATTGCAACGTCGATAATTTCCTGCCTATACTGACGTTAACAAAAGTATGACTATTCTCAATGTTTATTCTGTCTAGGTTATTTGTCATAATAAATCCAAGAAGAGATTCACTTCTTTTATCAATATTGGTGCTTCCTCAGGTCACAGAAATTATACTTTATTAGCATAAGCCCCTAGAACAACGTCAATCTTTCCACCCTCCATTTTGTTACAAGACTTTCCATGACCTTTGGGGATAGATTCTGTAAGTCGTTATACGGTGTAGCTGCCATGTCTTTAAAGAATAGATTTGTTAGCGTTTTAATGTTTTTGTTGACAAGTATGCTTTCACCATAACTTAATTCACCACTTACCGTACCAAGACCACTTACATAATGATTCATAGCTTCGAGGACAATGTCACACTCTCGCCTCGTTATAAAATTTCTTCTCGACTCTTAAGCTCTGAAAGATCATCCTTCCTAGCCTCTGAAAGATCTTCAATTTTAGTCTTTTGATTATCCTACTCCAGATATCTCTGAGACACTAAATACATACGCCTGTTGTTTACTTCACCTTAGATTCATTATAATACTCAATAAGAATTATTATACAACAAATAAGAACAAAGGTAAGTAGTATTTTATACATACATTTACTGTTAACTACTAAACAATGTAAAACAAGAAAAGCGTATTAGGATGAATAAAGTGATTAACTTCAGGTATTAGTTAAACCATTAAAGTAAATTAAATTAAATTAAGGTATAACAACACACAAAGTACACGAGGAAAGCTTAGGAAGCACTTACTAAAAAGTAATCAGTCTTTAAAACAATTTATCGTACCTTCCACAATAGCAGATGGTAGACAGTTTCAAGAGTGAAACATCTTGTTGCTAAAGAAGTATTGACGTGGAGTGGTACGAAATTTTTTGCGTTTTAACTTGAACGTGTCACTTCTTAGATGGCTTTCATTGTTAAGTACATAGTAAAAGATGATGTAATTTTAGTCGTGTAAGATTCTTTAAATCTTATCAAAATCGCCGGACAGACAGAGTAAGTAAACTAAGCCTTTGTAAATGCGTCTGGTAATTTAGTCTTTGAAAGTCAGGTAACATGGCGGAAGCAAATTCCGGGTCCCAGTTTTTCGTAAATATTATCCCTAAAAAACTCTAACTGCCGTGTAAATTATAGTAGTAGCAATTAGCAATTTCAATCAAATGATTACCGACATACCATACATTTTTGAAATTTGTTTTTGATTTTCTCTAATGTATCTTCATAAAAAATCTAATCATTAACCCATTTTTAAGCAAACCTACTAGTTTTTCAAGAACGAGCGTTATTACAAAAAATATTCCACGTTAAATTCTGACCAAAAAAGGTTTTATGCAGGTTTTGTCTACGAGCTGCTTGTTTTGAGCAGCAGCCGGTGAAAAAGAATAACTCATAAGAATATGTGATTTTGACACATTTCTTACTTTAGTTGGTACTACAGATTACCATGAATGTGCGAATGAGATAAAATTGAGAATTAATCGTTTTAAAGAAATTCTAATACAATAGTAATAAACAAAACATTGAAATAAAGTGGGAAAAAAATTAAGAATTATTATATAAAAAGGGAGAGCACATATTATGATTTACATAAATCACAATTTTTGGATCGTCTGCAGAAAATTCTTCTGACGTGTCAATTGGCCGTGTGTTACTGCAGCTGTTTCGCCCTCACAGACTTGCACTTTCTTCCGAAGCCTTTGTTACATCCACATGAAATCAGAGTTAATATTTTTTCTAGTGCTGGTGCTTCCGTTGAGTAAATTGGGACAAGAAATGAGCTACATTGCTTCCATCCCCAAACCATTGGGTTCAAACAGTTTCCTAACCACTCTTGAATTTGCAAATATACACGATGTGAATGAAGGCTTGCAGCATTAATGGTGAGAGGCAAGCGAAGAAGAATATGACCTACCAGATCATCAAAACATTGAAATCGAATATCATTTAAATTTGTGGTGTCTGTTATTCCTGTTTTTTCTGTAGAGTAGGCAGCTGCAATGAATTTATGTCTAGTTTACTCAATAGACTCACTTGTTGATATGGGATTTTTGAACACTTAGGAAATATCATGGAGAAGTTTAGACTTGTTGAATAATTGAATAACTGGCAGTTTTTCTTTTCCAAAAATACCTGAAGTGGTGTCACAACCACTTATTGCATGAAGGAATATGATTGACTCCCTGCAGTTGTGAATGATCGACGAACTTTGTAACGTTTTTGAACTTTAAAGGAACAATAGGATATCCTTTTGTTCAGGGGTAAGAAGTATGAGGAGAACAAGAAGGTCGACATCTTGGCCGATAATGACGACTTGCCGATTTTTGTGAGAGACATCTACTGCTCTGCGAACAATATGAACATCTGCATCATCTTTTGCAATGGTTGCTTCAATGCCAACACTTTCCAGTCGCTTGATAAACTGTAAGACAAAGCGTTTTTTATTCTTCAAATTAGCCAGAAAGTTGGTTTGAGCTTCAGCTAGTGTTGTATACTCTGTGAATAAAATATCTGGTGACGTTTCCTCAATCGTCTTTAACGTTCAGTGTTTTTTGTGTTAAATGAACTTTTAGAGTAACCATAAAAAACTACTGCGATTTTGTCACTGTAATGCCTTCGAATGTATGAAACAATATTGTTGTACACATTGGCAAAAGTTCCCCGTTTCAGCCACAAAACCTGATGGATGAGACATCCGCTATCTATAACAGAGAAGACTTCTTTGGTCATCTCAGGGACATTCTCAGGTACTTTGGGAGAACACGCCATGGCCGCAATCTCAGTCACGACTAAAATATAAGACCGTTAAGACCTTCAAATACCAATGCGGTCGGTTCCCTCCCCTGCACCTGGCGAGAATTCCCCTCTCATTGTTTTACGCTTTCCTCTCATAATGGCCTGATTCTTCACAAACCCTTTTTTTTTCGTCTTATGTTATCAGCCTTTTTCACGTTATTTTGACTACATTTATAAACATATCAACGCAAAAGAAAAACAACGTTAAAATTACTAAGTTGACATAAGTTACCATTTTCCAACGGCTGCTATTCAAAACGGATAGCTCGTAACCAAAACCTGCATAGGACCTTCTTTTACAGAATGTAATTTAGAATATTTTTTATGATAACGCTCGTTTTTGAAAAAGTAGTGGTTTTGCTTAAAAATGGAAAAATGGGGAATAATGAGAAGAAGAAAATTTTGCAAATGGCCATAGGAAGCGGCGTATCTTTCTGGCGTTCCGAAATTCATATTATACAAACTTCCAATAATACGCAATCAGATCTTCAAGTCTTAATACGCATTTTAAGCATATTTTTACAATTTTTTAATAATCTGGAAAACATTGTGAAAAAGTAAACTTTTTCGCATAAAATGTTAATTAAAGAAACAAAGACCACACTGCTCTGTCTGGCGTTTTGATATTAGGCATTAGGATAAAAAAAGTAATAAAATAACGCAAATTTCAAGTGGTTAGGATTGGGTACGATAAGTGACATTTTTCGTTTACGGTTTTTTGCGTTTTACATGGAACCGCCCATGTTTAGCATTCTGGAGTTTTCACCAAAGTACTTGTATTTCACCACTTTACAAAAATTTATAAACGCCAGATAGTTAGGATTCTGGTCTTCTTTTTCTGATAGTGGCTTTTGTATTATGATGGTAAAACGACATTTTACCAACTCTTGTGTCATTTTTTTATTATTCCAAAAACTGTAAGTATAAAATAAAATATTGCATCTACAGTTAAACTAAAATTTACCTACATAAAGAATAAATAAGTATGAACTTGCTTTCATTTTTCCCATATGTTTAACATAGTGGTCCCATATACCCCGAG